>PVJH01027666.1:0-28372 GCA_004026705.1 Nesogale talazaci | reverse complement strand
TGTGTACCCAAGCTAATGGAAAGACCTCGTCATTTAATGACTTAGTCCTCATAGAAAATGATAAACCTTTTGAGAATGATGATGGCAACAAATGTGCAAAGGTGCTTGACACAATGAGTGTATGTATGGATTGTGATAAGAGTTGTATGAGCCCCCAATAAAATGATTTATAAAAAAATAAAATGAAAAGCTCTAAAGTATGAAAATACTAGCTAAATAAAAATTGTCCCACAAAGGGATTCAAAAGTGAGAGGAATAAAAATGAAAAATTTCTGCATGAAAATTTTGTCATATTCATAGTGATATTTTTAAGTTTGGGGTGTATTTTCATATTTACTTGAAAATTAGCATATTTCAAATTTTCATTGACTTTTTAATGCTTTCTCATACTGCCTACTTACATACTTATTTGTTTTTGCTCCTCAGTTGGTTGCCTTTTTTTGGGTTGAGTTTCTGTTTTGTAAATATTAATCCTTTGTGTGTGTCATACTTTGCAAATATTTTCTTTCAGTTTTTCTTGGGGGGGAGCATTTCAGCCTTTCATCCAGCTAAAATTTGCTTTTGTGCCTAGTATAAATCTGAAATCAAATTGGATTTTTGTATCTAAAGTTAAGCACATTTCACAATATTATTTTTTGATTAATCTTTCTTGTCCCCATTAATTTACAACTCTTCCTCTTCCTCCTCATATTTCAGAGTTCATTTTAGTACTCTCTGTTTTCATTTGCGCTTATTAGTCTGTCCATTCTTGCATTTAGGTTTAATTATTGCACTGTTCTGTGGTTTTTAAAAATAATTTTCAAACTTTCTTAGCTATTTTCATGATTACTACAGCTGAGAGACAGAATTATTTTACTAAGTTAGAATATAAATATTGGCATCTAGAAACTTGTTCAAGTGGATGGCTAATGAATTAGATGGACTGCATAAATCCATGGAGCAAACATGTAAAAAGGCAGACTCTAGTCCACACTCATTTCATTGAATAATTTGATGTCCTTTCAATCCTCTGGACCTCCAAACCAAACAAGACCAGTCATCTTCTTTTATTTGTTAGCTTGTCACCAGCAACCCTGTGAAGAAGCCCCAGACTTCGGAATTGCATGTCTATATTTTATATCTTCATTTTGAAATTGTTTTGCAGTACCTTCCTATATATGTCATCATGTTCTATACAGTTCATCTGAGCGTGTGCCACAATATGGTCAGTAAATATAGTGTTGTCTTCAAAGGGAATTAATAAACTAAGATTGAATATGAAAGGAATTTGTATCAAATACTTAATGTATCTTTATGGAATAAACACACATACAAAAATCCAAACTTCTTTTTTTCTCAATAATTTTATTGGAGGATCTTACAGCTCTTATAACATTCAACACATCATTTGTATCAAGCATATTTGCACACATGTTGCCATATACATTTCCAAATATTTCCTCTTAGAGCCCTTTGTATAAGCTCCTCCTTCCCCCTCCATTGGCGATGGCAGAGCTGCCCCTGTGAGTTTCTGAGATGGTAATTGATTTTGTTGTTTTTCATGAGAAAAAATTTAAATTGTGGCAAAAACATACACCCCAAAAATTCTCCAATTCACCAACTTCTATATGGATAATTCACTGCCATTGATTATACACTTCATGTTGCACAACCATTATTAGTACCCTTTTTCAAATCATTCCCCCATCATTAACATAAACTCAATGCCTGCTCCCTAAACAGCTCTTCCTCCTTCACCCATGGTAACCATTGGTCGTTTAGTTTTTCCTTTCAGTAGTGTTCTTGATATAGTATTCACATATTATACACTCATATTTAAATTGCTTTTTAAAGGAGTGGTAGATACCTCACTAACTCTTAATAGGAATAAAAAACCCCATCTTTCTCTCATGGAGTGGCTGATGGTTTTCAATTGTTGACCTTTCAGCACTCCAGGGCATAATCCTTGTGTCACAGGGCTCCTTTGTGGAATAGAGGAGGGGCATTTCCCATGGCATATTTAAAAAAAATAGTAAAGGCTAGAAAATGTCCCATCTTTTCTAAATGATAAAATAATCATGAACAATATAGAGAAATCAGATCAGACCAGTCCTCTTTGAAGACTGATCACAAAAAAAGTTCTTGCTTCTTGGTCTGGTGTTGACCATGAAACAAAATGGAGTTAGAGTACATCGTAATTTAAATATCCACCAACATATACCAGAAACACTTTAGATTGCATGTCATAAGATGTACATCCTGGTAAAGCTTCTTCTTAGCTTTCTGGAATATTGCTGTTAACACTCCTGGAGGGAGCTCCTTGGCCAGTCAAGTACAACTACACCTTTGCACACCTTGAAAGGCCTGGGTGTGTACTTAGTAAAGTTGGATTTTATGGCAGGAAGGTTCTCCAGAGATTAATCTCTCTGATTTGCCAGCAAAAACCTGAAGCCCAAAGAAGGTAAGTGACTTTTAAAGTGGCTGCCACATTTTTCTCCCACAGAGCAGCTAATAGGTTTGAACAATTGACCTTTTAGTTAGTAGCCAAATGCGTTAATGACCGAACCATAAGGACACCTTAAATTTTGTGCTACTTCATTGAAGTCATGATTTAAACAAGGCATAATCATTCACTAGCAATATAAGCAAGTGATATTTATGTAAAACCTGAATCATTATCTTCAAACAGCTTCACACTAACCTAAAGCATCCTTAAATGATGGTAAGTTTCATCTAGATTTCATGTTGCAAAGAACACTGGTGGTATAGGACTTACTCTTTGGATTGCAATTTGAAAGACCCCAAGGGACAGTTCTGCCCCATTCTATGGGGTTGGAATAGATTGGGTGGAAGTGAGTTTGTTTGCTTGTTTTGATCCCTATCACAAAATGGAGTCTGGGAGCTCTGGTGGCAGTAGGAGTGGAAGTGTGATAGTGAGGTGTATGAAAGTATGATCCAACAATACACTTTCTTCTGTAACCACCGCTATAGCTATTAGGACATAATGGATTGGATATGTTGGACTGAATGCAACAAAAAGGGGGTGAATATGCACTCTCTACTTAATATTTGAATTCTTTTGAGTTAAATTGAAATAAAGAACAAATAAGAGTTCTTTATTCTGGATAGCACCACACCTTGCTTATTCTCTGGCATTCAATAGTTTGTGCTTAATAAATCACTTCTGTATAATAGTTCACACAGGTGATTATTTGACTTCTTATACTGAGAAATATGGGTCTGCCCACCCAGATTGACTATTGACTGATTCTTGAATTATAGGAACATGCCAATCATTTGTTATATTTTCAAAATAAAGAAAAGTGATTTCTAGGGAAGGTGATATCATAGACAAAAGGGCTTTGGTAGTATGTTCTATATTTATGACTTGACAGTTTTATGGCTATCTCTCTTGAAATGACTATAGTCTTAAGGATTAATATCAAGGGTAAGAGGCAGAAGGTGAATCCTTCTCTGGTTCATAGCTTACTGAGATTTGTGGTCCCGACCTTTACAAAGGTCAAAGAACCACTCTTAGAAACCAGTAGATTGGGAAGAGTATCTCCATCACTTAGGTCCTTTGTAGAGCTTTCTTTCACACACAGTTATCAGCTAGGTTGCCCAGGTGACAATCTGAATGCAAATACACCAAGGAGCTTATTTCCAGGTTGGACAGAGATTGGTACCAATCTGTAGTTTTCTATAGTTCAATAAATGTTGCAATCTATCTATAGTTCAATAAATGTTGTAATCTATCTATCATCTACCTATCTATATTTCCATTTATGAAATTAAGAATGGAGTTCTTCATTACTTTTCAATACATCTGAAAATTAAATTTGCTATTCATTTATATTTGGAATGCATAGGTAACATTGAAACTTAATTTTATTTTACCCTATAAAATGGGAAGTATAATGTGAAACAGAAAAAATATTAATTATCTTTCTATAACTCCTAAAGATTATGAGAAAGTGAAGTATACTTTTAAAAATTCAAATTCAAATATGAGGTTTGTGGAGTAGAACATTAAAGTGATTCCTACTAAACTTCTTCACAAATAACTTTTAATAATGTAGTTGCTAATTTTAGCTTAGAACAGTTAGTTGCTCTAATTTAACATAATAACACCATCCCAACTCCCCTCACCCCTGCCTTTTGTATGTGTGTGTGACTCCATAGAGGTCATTTGACTTGTGGTTTTAGTATTTTGTTCTTTCAGTAACAAATTTTCATGTTACTATTATTTTGGTCACTGAGGATAAGCAAAAGTAAATGAAGAAAATTATTAAATATACTATTATACCTAAACCACACCCTAGGGGTAGAATTTTATTGTATAAACAAGGGTACATCTAAAGGGATTGCTTCTAGGTTTCCAGTTCATGCATGCACATGTTTATTTTAAACAAAATGTGCTTCAGTGTGTCCCTGAGATCAGTGGATAGCTGCAGTCAAGGTTTCTTGGTCTTCATCTCGTTAGTTGCCTTAGGGGGAAAAAACCTACAACCCCAAACCAGGACTTCATTAAGATCTGCTCAAATTTAGAG
The DNA here is from genome assembly GCA_004026705.1 of Nesogale talazaci. Taxonomy (NCBI): domain Eukaryota; kingdom Metazoa; phylum Chordata; class Mammalia; order Afrosoricida; family Tenrecidae; genus Nesogale; species Nesogale talazaci. The sequence continues at coordinate 23,843 of PVJH01027666.1, read as the reverse complement.
AATTATGGCTACTACTGTGTTTTGGTATTCTGAAGGGGTAATTTTCATAGATTTTTTTCAGAGGACACGAGTATAGTCTTATTATGAGAAGATTTAAGAAAACAGAAAGCAGTATTGATTGGGGGAAGAGCCAGGAAAATTGTGTCAATGAATTTTTTTTCCCATCGTGCCAAGGCATGTGTTTATTGTTTGAAGACATCTGTTGGCATGCAATTTTGATGAGAAAATCTCACCCAATGCACCTTATACTCTTGTTCTTGCCTCAGACTTTGTCTGGTTCACCAAACACAGGGAAAATATTGAAAATGCTACTTCCTTGAAGATGCCCAAACTGTCTGTTTTTTTTCCCCAACTGTCTTTTTGATGTGATCTTTTAAGAGCTGAGAATTCTTCGAGGAAGACTTAGATGGAGACATCACTTTCAGAAATGTGAGAAATATCAGCAAACAATAGCTTCACATATTGATATTTTCATTTAATATACTTTTTGTAGCTATAGTTTCTGATTCACCTTCATACATAAGAACTGTGTGAGTGTATCAATTTGTGTGCATGTCACTTTGAAATTACAGGGACAAAACAATGGATATATATCTGTGACACACTTTTGTGCCTCTGTTTATATGAATGCCTTTACTATCTTTATAGTAGTAGAAGAAACCATGAAATTATTGTTTTTGTTTTATTTTGTTCATAAACTGAACTGACTTCTTTATACTAGCTAGCAAACTAAATGAAAGCGGAATTTCTTAACGCTTTTCTTTAGCTCATGTTAGATACCACCCACAAAACATTTTTAAAGTCTCTCTCTTCAGTACATTTGGCAGGAGTGTTTACCTAATGGTTGGCATATTTATGGATGAAAAATGAAAATATGGAGCTTTGCTATATTCTTCTCTTTGAGTTTGACTTGTTTGCTTATAGTGTCAGTGTCTTTTACATTGGCTAGTAGCCCCTTTCCTCGAGTTTCATTATCTACTTAGCTGGCATGTCTGTGAACCTTCGATGCATGTTTTCCCCCAGAGTTCTTTATTACAAACAGAAAACATTTGTATACAGTGTCAATATTTTCTTTTCCATATATCTAGCCAAGATACATTTTTAATACATCAGAAAAAAGTTATTGAAAGAAACACTGTAAGTTAAAATGAACTTTTCTCCACTTAAAAAGAATGAACTTACAGCTGGGATTTTATTTACAATACCCTAAGATGTATCGTGCCGAAGTCACCTCGACCACAAAGCCAGGTCAAGCATCATGGAATGGCCAATCGAATTTAGTGAAATTGTTGGATGGCTGATTGAGTACCAATCACCAGGACTGCACCAATTGCTCAGAGGACAGCTGCCAAGTGACACGTCAGGTAGCCTCCCTCGTTTTTCACCCCTGAGTAAGAAACTTCGATGTGAAAGCACAGCGGCTCAACCCAACATCGTGAGCTCTCCCGTGCGGTCACATGGATGGACGTAGCTGGGTGGAAGAGAGTTGTGTGGTTCTATCAGGTCTTCACTCACTCGTGGTCCTAGCCTCGGGGCTCTTTAACTTTCATGGCAGTCATGCTTTCCCTGGAACACAAGGAATCACAGATTTATGAAAGCCCTGGCGGGCTGCATCAAAATTTTAAAACAAAGATGAGCCGCTGGGCCAATGAAATCCACGCTTTGGCCTCTTCTGAAAACCAAATGGCTCTGGTAGGTGTAATCTTAGTTTTAAAAAGGTTTTCTTTATATACAATAGTTCCCAAGTTAGTGAGCATGCTTCTCTTTGGTCCTCAAATGGGAAACCATTCTATTCAGCCCTTACTTATATTATAGATGAGTATATCAGTATGTATCTTCAATTCACATACATCCGACAAACACCACGATTCCACTAGTGCCTGGTTCCTGGTGGGCTTATTTGCACATGCAGTGGGCTGCCTCCTCCGGCTGCAGCACGGGATCTGCAGGAGAAGCCCTGGGGGGTGCAGAAGGCAGCAGCTCTCTGCACGCACTGACTCGTGGGCTGGCCGGAGGAGGCAGGCGTCAGAGGCAGTCTTGGAGTCAGTCACAACAACTGAAAGTCATGCAGTGACTCCAGGACTGCAGCTGAAGGACTGTGAGCAAGTCAACCAGGTGGTCTTGCAGTTACCCCACTGCAGCCCTGCTCTCTATTGCCATTTTAAGCAACTCCTCTCTTTCCTGCTGCTGGACACGTATGCAGCTATATGTTGCCCAGAATTGAGAAGCCTGGGGGCACATACCTATATTTTTAAATAATAACAACACAAGTGGCAGGACTGGAAGAGCTAAAAGAATTGAGGTGTATCAATTCATAGGCAAATGCTTACACTTGATTGCCTTTGAATTTGAGTGTTATGAGCTTCTTATAATTAATTTGACAAAATCATGTGCCTACTCCCTGAAGGAATGTTTGAATTTTAACAAATTACCAAATTCAGCCTATAAACTTACCTTCTCTTAACTGAATCCATAAACTACTTCATTTTGAATGCTATGCCAGATTCAGGGACATTATTTTAGTCATGACAATTGTTCTTATTCATACTCTCAATAATGAATTATTCATTATTGACAGTTAACCAACTCTTCCCCTTCATCTATTTACAGGATCCAGCTTAATTTCAATGATAGATGGAAGCCAGACTTTAGCACACTGTTTGTTCACATCCAATTTCATCTGTTTAAGTCTGCATGATTTTTGACAACTGAATTCATTTGCCCAAGAATGTCTGCACAATTGCATGTATTATATCATAGCTAAACTTGGACTTATGCTCATATCTAGCTTCAAGGTAGAATTCATTCAGGATAGTTTGTAACTATTAAAAAGTAAAAGAGAAGTTAATGGAAAGCAGACCAATCCTGGCAAAGAATTAACGAGCAAAATATTGCAAAACTCAGTTCTTCCTAAAGTGTAACCTGTAGAACACTAGTACCAAAGGATGTTTTCAGGGTTGTATACAGAAAATAAATTTATGTTGAAGTATATTTGTGGAATACTGGGAATAAGAAAACAGTGTTTATCTGAGGGCTTCCCAATATCTTCAACAAATTATGTACAAGAAATCTCTAAATGGTAGTGTTTTGCCTCAGCTCTATTTTACCAGGGATATAGTTTAGGGGATGCTGATACATATATAGACAAAAGAACAAGAAAGTAACTGCAGTGCAGTGAATTACTGTACTTGGTTCTTGTTGACGTGGTCTTTGTAACTCCCACCAAATAAGTGTGCATATTGGCTGACTGCCTTTTTTCCTGATGTGTCTGGGTTAGACTAGGTGGGGAAAGATGCTGATAGAGTTATATGATTCAATTGTCAGTTATTGTTAACAGAGCTAACTGACATAATAAGACTTGCAACTTTAACGGGGACAGTTAAAGCAATTTTGTCATCCTGCTGGGCATAGGCACCACACTTTTAATGTATCGAAAAGCAAGGATGTTACTCTGAGGACTTGTGTGTGCCTAATTCAAGCCATGGTGTTTTTCTTAAAAAAATTTTTTTTTGCCATGGTGTTTTTCATTGCCTCATATGCTTGTGAAAATTAGGCATTGAGCAAGAAAGACTGAAAAAGAATGGCTGCCTTTGGATTGTGGTGTTGGAGGAGACTACTGAAAGAGGCATGGACTGCTAAAAGGACAAATATCAGTCTTAGAAGAAGTACAGTTTTGGGGCTACTTGGTGTCAGGCATAGCAAGGCGTCTCCCATATCTTGTCTGCAGAAACCAGCTCCTGATGGAGGAAACCATGCGTGGTAAAGTGGAGGGCGGCACAATAGAGGAAGGACTTTGAAATGATGGACTGACCTTGTAGCTGCAACCTTATGATCCGGCATGGGAACAATCGTAAGGATGGCTCAAGACCATGTGGTGGTTTGTTCTTTTGTGCACAGGGTCGCACAGGTCAGAACGAACTTGATTTCCCCTAATAGCAACAACAACAGCTGGGCATAAAATGAGCCATTTCAGATGCAGGAAAGAGGGGAGGACTCTCACTACCATCACCAAGAGAAGAACTAGGTAGAATGTGATGAGATGCAGAAGACAGAGGTGGAAGAGCTGAGAAGCAGCAGCAACAACACCAATAGCAGTGCTGTGAGCTCCCCAGCCTGTGGAGTGAGTCAATGAGTGTCTTCGGGCAAGAGGAGTGGGGTTACCCTGTCATTTAACTGAGGGACCTGGGTTGGCTGAGTCACAAAGCTCCTGCTGAGTGCTTGCAGCTTCAGGCTTATAGCAAAGTGGAGTGCCCTTGGGCCTTTATCAGCAGGCCCCAATGAGCTTTGTGTAGCATTGCATGAGCAGGGCAGAAGTCAAAGAGCTAATGGGTTGTGATATGCTTTGGAACAATTCTGAAAAGAGACGCTCCTCTTCTCAGTATTGTATCCTCAACATTTCTCATCTGAAATTGCAATGTGTTGATTTCCCTAATAAATTTCAAATTTGTGACTTATCATCTATGAGCTTTGTGCTGCCAGTGAATTATTAAACCCAAGAGAAAACAGGGTGCCATGAGAGGGACAGCTGTTGTCAGTCTTAGTAAGGTTGTAGGGTAAGACACGTGCTGGCCTATGGACTCATAGGGTTGATGTGGACTTTGACTTTTATTTCCACTTATATAGTCAGAGTAGTTCAGATTCCATCACTACTCCATTCTTACAGTAACATACACTTGTATTCTGTCGAATAGAAGTTAAACTAAACCATCATCTAGAATTCTCTTATAAGTAAGTGCTTGTGGTGGTCATGTATCTGTGATGTCAATTTCATGATTGGGATGTAGGGGTGGAATCTAGCCTGTTAATCTGCCAATGAGACCTCTGTAGTCTTGCAGTATTTCCCAATTAGAGAAGAGAGACTTGACTCTCAGTCTCCGAAAGATGAACTTACTGACAAGACGAGATGACAGCATGCTGATCGACCCTGGTTCCTGGAGAAAGGAGAAGCCAGAGGAGAAGCCACATGGGCTTGCCCTAATGGAACCAGACCTCTGGGACTGGAGAAGCCACAGGGAGACCCCTGCCAGCACTGAGATGCTCCCACTGCCAATGGATACTGCTGATGGACCCTAAACCCTGGAAACAAGGAGCCATGGGGAGACCCCTGCCAGTGCCAGGGACACCTCTACTGCACATGCTTCGTGAGTCAGAGGAGACTTTATAGATATCGAAATTTATAGACTTTATAGGTATCAAACAAAGGGCTAATATTGGACTTATGACTTTGGACTGGACTGGGTAGGGATGCTTTCTGAATGTTACATTCCTCTTGCATATAAACCTTTCCCTTATACCCATTTGCATGTCTATGGATTTGTTTCTCTACTCTACCAGTACTAACACAGTCTTTAACCATTTAAAAAATCCATTCCTCCCATGAATTCATTCATCCAGCACTAAGAATTAAAATTTTATATGCCTCAAACTATCTTTTCAAAAACTACATTGTGGTTGAAGGTATCAGATATCAGACATCAAAGACCAGAATAATAAATCATATCAATGTGAATGAGCAGGAGTGCAGAGTGGAGACCCAAAATCCATCTCTAGGCAACTGGACATTCTCTTACAGAAGGATCACAAGGAAGAGATGAGCTATTCAGGATGCAGTATAGCACCAATGAAACAACTTTCTTCTGGTTCTTTAAAGCTTCTTGCCCCCAACTATCACGATCCCAATTCTATCTTACAAATCCAGCTAGACCAAAGCATGTACACAGGTACAGAGAAGAACTAGAAACATAGGGGCTATAGGACAGATAAACCCCTGGGGACCAATAATGAGAGTGGCAATACCAAGGAAGGTAAATGGAAGGTGGAGGGAGAATGATCTATGTATAACGTCCTCCCTGGGACAGCAGAAAAGTGGGTAAAGGGAGACATCAGTCAGTGTAAGATATGAAAAAGTAATAATTTATAAAAGTTGAGGGAGGATAGAAAAAAATGAGGAGCTGATACTAAGGGCTCAAGTAGAAAAAAATGCTATAAAAATGATGGCAACAAATGTACACAGGTGCGTGACACAATGGATGCATGTATGTATTGTGATAATAGCCCCCAATAAAAGATCTAAATAGTACCAACTACATTGTGTTGATTCTCACATAGTTTCAGCAAGCCATGGACATAATTCTGTCTTCATAGTTTCTTTCTCACTGTTACATATTCACACAAAGTTTTGTTCCACTTGTCTATCTATTTCCATTCTTCCTGTGAATTTCTTCCAGCCTATTTATTTGGTCATGGGAGTCTCAAAATCTTTAACTAACATTTAGTCATAGGTCAATGAATTACAATTACTAACAAAGAATATATATATATATATATACACATATATATGACAACATAGATTTCTTTCCCCCCCCAATAATTTTCTTATAACATTTACTACACCCTTTGTATCAAGCACATGTCGTCATTTTCATTTCCAAATATTTTCTACTTGAGTCCTTGGTATAAACTCTTCTTTTTAAAAAAACGTAATTCCATCAGGGGCCCATACAACTCCCATCATGATCAACACAAACGTCAATTGTATGCATATCATATTTTCACACCTGTTGCCGTCATCATCCCTGAAACATCCTCCCTCCACTTAAGCCCCCAGTACCAGCTCTCCATATTTTCCCTTCCTTCCCTTCTCACTTCCCTATGAACCCATATTAATTTATAAATTGTTTTTACTTTTTTTCATATCATACTCAGTCTGCTTTGTCCCTTCACCTGCTTCTCCTCTGTCCACATTCTAGAGAGACCATATGTAGATCCCTGCAATTGGTTACCCCTTTCCACTCCACCCTCCCTCCACCTTTCTGGTATCACCACACCCAACACTGGTCCCAAAGGGATCATCTGTCCTGAATTCCCCGTTTCCAACCACAATGTACATCTCCTGGTCTAGCAGGTTTTGCAAGGTAGAACTGGGATCATGACAGTGGGTGAGAGGAGGCATTTGGGAACTAGAGGAAAGTTGCATACCTCATTGTTGCCACAGTGTACCCTGACCGACTTCTCTCCTCCCTACAATCCCTCTGGGAGGGGGTGCTGCTTCACCTATTGATGTGCTTTGGGTCCTGTCCCCACTGAGTACTCCCCTTCTTTATAATGATACAATTTTTAGTTGTTTGATACTTGACACCTGACCCCTTTAACACCTTGTAGTCACAAAGGCTGGTGTGTGTCTTCCATATGGACTTCTGAGCTACTTCTGAACTAGATGGCTGCTTGTTTACTCTCAAGTCTTTAAGACCCCAGGTGCTGTATCTTTTGATAGCCGGGCACCATTAGCATTCTTCACCACATTTGCTTATGCACCCGTTTGTCATTAGCAGTCCTATCAGGGAGGTGAACATGCAATGTTATGATTTTTAATGTTTAACTCCTGATAACCGATCACTTGGGTACCTCGTGGTCACACAGGCTGGTGTTCTTCTTCCATGTGGGCACTGTTGTTTCTCACCTAAATGGCTGCTTGTTTACTTTTAAGCCTTTAAGACCCCAGACATTATATCTTTTGATAACTGTGCACCATCCACCTTCTTTGCCACCTTTGCTTATGCACACATTTGTTTTCAGTGATCATGTCAGGAAGGTGAGCATCATAGAATGCTAATTTAATAGAATAAAATGTTTTTGTATTAAGGAAGTACTTGAGTGGTGGTCCAATGTCCATCTGCTGTCCTAATATGAATCCTATAAGTATATGCATGTTAATCTATTTCCCCATTGTCCTATCTAAATATATTTACCTATGCCCGTATTTGGACCTCTATATATGTCCTTTATCATCCAGTTCTTTTTTTTTTGGGGGGGGGAGGGGCATCACTGCCCTCTGGTGGTGGAAGTAGGAGGTCCAGCCTTGCTCTGGATTTGAACCTCCAACCCAGTGGGCCGCAGTCCCGCGCACAACCACTATGCCACCAGGGCTCAGCCCTATCATCCAGTTCTTTCCTCTATTTTCTTTTACTTTCCTCTTGTCCCACTATCATGTTCAGTCTCCATTTGGGTTTCAGTATTTTCTCTCTGTTACATTACTCTCTGTTGTACCTCTCATACCCACCTTGTCACTGATTTTGAATCCTTTGTTATTCCCTTGTTATCACCACCACCGCCTTTCCCCCTCCTCCTTATTTCTCATGTCCGTGCCCCCTCCTGATCCGTTAGTCCTATCATTTTCACCTCTACACTGTTTATCTAGCCTATCTTATCTAGATATACCTGGGGAGACCAAATTATGTACAAAAAACACATGCATCCTAAGATGAAGCAACCTAAGAAACTAAAATGATGATAACAAAGAAACCCAATATCATATATATATTATAAATATATATAATATGTATGTAAAACTTAGTAACAAAATAAAAACCTGTAAATAGTTCAGGGTCTGTTTGTTGACCTCCAAGAGTGCCCTGCAATTGATTTAGATGATGAGGTGGTACACCCTGACCCCAAAGTATATCCTTGACAACATAGATTTCTTATGAAAGTCCAAGCACTTAAATCTTAGGTACCTTAATCAAAACCACAATGATATCACCCAGGACAGACTATCTAGTTAGAGATCTAACCAAACTCAATCCTAATCGATGAAAATACAGTGACTGAAGAATCCATAAATGCATTGATGAGAAACTCGACATTATAGAAACACACCTGTGGACTATATATTTTCAGAAACATTAGCTGTTGAAATAAATCTACCAATTAAAATGATTGGGTTGATTAAGAACTTTTTTTAATATAACAGGAATTAAGTTACACCAGTAAATTAGAATAGCAATCTCTCTAGACTCAGAAGACCTTAATAGAGTGTCATTCTATAGTGCAGCTTAATTAGTGTGTTTATTCTAGGATTAGGATCCCATCTGCTCAGGTAATTACTATTGTGTTAATCCTTCTCTTTATTTTTTTCTCCTCATTGCAAGGATAATCTGTGGTTTTCCTCATTAAAATAATTACCATTATCTATTGATGACAGTACTTGACACACAAAAATAAAAAATACAATTACGATGCATATTTTAGCAAAGAAATTCTTGTGTATCAGACACATCAACTGTATATTCATTTTAATTTAGTGTTTTAAGTTTTAATCTTCTCAAAGGCCAGGAATCATGATCAATGCTTTGTTTTTCCAGGTCCCACATCAAATCTTAGCTCGTCTTTTGATGTATAATTTTTGCATTGTTTATTATTTTCCCATTTTCATGGTGGTAGTACTTTGTTATACAGAACTTTCTTATAAATACATTTATGATATTATTGTGTTAACCTTATCATTTAAATCAATATACATATCCTTTTAACATTGAGTATCCAGTTTAAAATAACTATGCCCCAAATGATTTAATAATAATTTTTCTTTCATGGCAATATGCCCAATTCTACATAAGGACTATTTCATATTTGTATTTTAAAACTTCAATTACACTCTATCTTAGCAGCTGTTTATTATAAGTGAAAGAGATGGAGAATTTTGTTTTAGGTACACATCCTAGGGTAAAAAAAAGTAAAAGCACTTCCTAAAGTTGTTATTCCATAAGTTTTAGAATCATTATTTGCTAGGCAAATAAATGTGTTCTTAAGAAAGCATCCATTGAAATGGCTGAAGTAGAAATTGTCAAAAAAAAGAATGGAAATAAAATTTGGTTCATATGAAGATTTCTATTAAAATTTCTCTTAAGAGAAAATTGCAACTATAATTTTATTTTTGTCTTCAAAAAACTTATGAAATAAGAGAATATTTCATGTTTTAGTAGAAATGAGAAGTTAATATTTGCATTTATTAGTCTTATATTAGATGTTTGGTTTAAATTTCCCCTTATTTTTTCTAAATTTTCTTACTATTCTAACGACAAGATATTCAAATACACTGTAAAATACTCATATAGATTTTAAAATACTTAAATATATTTTAAGAACCACTCAGTTTTCTTCTTGGTAAAGAACACACCATTCATCTTCCCAATATTTCATATGAGAATTAGCTAAAAATAGTATTTTAATGAATTACTTTACATAATAGTTTTTATAACATATCAACTCACTAATTTAATCCAGAATATAAAAAGCTAGCATGTATTGATGTGACCAAGGAGGGTTGGAGTGGAGAGTCAAAGCCCAACTGTATAAAATAGGACAGCCTCTCATAGAAGGGTCACAAGAAAGGGACAAGCCTGCCAGGATACAGTACAGCACTGTTGAAGCACACAGCATTCCTCTAGTTCCTTACTGCTTCCTGCCCTCACTATCATGATCCCAGTTCTACCGTACAAATCCAGCTAGACCAGAGCATGTACACTGGAACAGATGAGCGCTCTTGACACATGGAATCCAGGACAGATAAACTCCTCAGGAACAATAATGGGATTAGTGATACAAGAGAGAAAAAGAAGGTGGGGGGAAAATGGCGAGACCGATCACAATGATCGACATATAACACTCCCCACCTTCCTCAGGGGAATAAAAACAAAAATGTGAGTGAAGAGAGACAAAGGATGAGATAAATATGAACATAATCATAATTTATCAAGGGTTGATGAGACTGGGTGGATGGGGAGGGAGTGAGGGAACAAAGAGAAACTGATACTAAGGGCTCCAGTAGAAAGAAAATGTTTTGAAAATGATGATGGCGGCATATGTACAAATGTGCTTCATACAATTGATGTATGGATTGTTAGAAGAGCTGTAAGAGCCCTCAAGATTATTTATAATTTTTAAAAAGTTAGCGTGATATGTTATCATTTAAAACTATTCCTATGTATCACTTTTATATTAAAAATACTAGGTTGTCTCAAAATACTTGCTTTTATGCTTATAAACAGGAAAATACAAAAATATGAGGAAAAAATTTACATAATCCATAATCCCCAAACCAATAGTCAGCATTGGTATGTATGCTTATTTATTGACCATTTTGGATTATACTATCTTTTTCCAATCTGTTTTTTAACATTTTAAATATTTCACTAAATCTAGTTTACACATGACATAATGGGCATAAATTTTCCTAAAGTGTAAATAAGTTCTAATTTCTATAGCTAATTCCTTATATTTCATGTTTAAATTCTTTTTTTATGGAGGGGGCACCTGGAACGTTTAAATTATTTATATTAATTTCCAGGATAAATTAGAATAACCTTAGAGAAATTCTCATTTGTGTTCTCAGATAACTTTAAAATATATAACTCTGAAAACTCAATGCTATCAAGTCATTGTGATTTATAAAGACATCAGAGGAGAACTGTTGATCAAATGGGGTGTATGTATGTTAATCATGAAAAATATTTCTAAATTACTTTTCAGACAAGTTGCACTGATTTATTTTTCCACCAGAAGCTATAATGTACCTGTCCAAAGTTGTCATAATTTTATACACTCATTGCACATATATTAAATCAAGCTTTGCAATAAGTAGCAATTCCTAATTTATTACAAAAGGATCAATTATATAAGTAAGATATAAATTATGGTGATAAGTAAGTCAATTTCATTTCAGACTAATTTTATTTCATTTCTGGAGCCTCTTTTAACAGTAATAGAGAGCAAATCCTTCCTTTGTATAAGACATCAATTGCCTGTTTATCAGTTTCTTCAGGTAACCAGCCAATAGAGAGCCATTGAGTTCCTACTACGTGTCAGGCAGTTATTATAGATTCTGGGCTATCAAGTTAGGCATTATGGATAATACAAAGTTAGAAGGCATGGTTGAACTTTCTCCTATCTTAATGATCTTTGTATTTGCCTTACTGCATAAGAGACTCTGAGACTCTGAGCATTAAATAGTTAAATGCTCAATCACTGAGAGAATTGTCCAAATCCACTTCAGAGGACAAGCCTGGAAATTGCTACTGAAAGGTCATAGCGTTAGAAATCCAATATAACAGTTCAGTTCTACACTCATCAGCTCCCCAAGAGTCAAAATTGGCTCAATAGCAACTGGCATCAACAATAAGTGTAAAACTCTTCTTAGGGAAGATAACAATAGAAAAAAGAGAGCTGTCTGTGTTAGACTTAAGACTGTATTTCTTCTTAAAGATTTGACCTGGGTAAACCTTTTAATCTACCTTACAAATGAGTAGGAATCATGAAATTAAATATTATTTAGAATGCTCAAGTGCAAGGTTGCTTTTGCTATCAGGTAGGTTCTGACTCATAGCAATCATATGCAGAACAGAACAAAACACCGCCTGCATTTCATGATGCTCACCTTGCCAAAAAGGTCACTGAAGACAAAGTGGGTGCATAGCACATGTGATGAAGAAAGCTGATGGTGCCCTCCTATATCAACAGTTAGAGCAGCTGGGGTCTTAAAGGCTTGAAGATAAACAACTGGCCATCTAGCTGAGAAGCAACAAAGCCCACATTGACAAGCACATCAGCCTGTGTGATCATGAGGTGTCAAAGGGATCAGGGATCATACATCAAAGAACAAAGAATCATATCTTTATTAATGAGAAGGAGTGTGGAGTGGGGACCCAAAGACCATCTGTAGGCAATTAGATATCCCCTTATAGAAGGGTTGCAGGGAAGAGATGAGCAGGTTAAGCAGTGTAGCAATAATGAAATGTACAACTTTCTTCTAGTTCTGTAATGCTTCCTCCCCAACCCACACACCAAATATCATGGTCCCAATTCTTTCCTATAAGTTCAGCTAGACCAGAGGATGTACAATGGTACAGAAAGGAAGTGGAAGCACAGGGAATCCAGGACAGCTAATCCCCTCAGGGACCAGTGATGAGAGTGACGATACTGGCAGGATGGAGGGAAGGTGGAGTAGAAAGAGGGAACTGATTACAAAGGTCTATAGATAACCTCCTCCTTGGGGTATGGACAACAGAAAAGTGGGTGAAGGGAGACGTCGGACAGGGTAAGACATGACAAAACCATAATAATTTATAAATTATCATGAGAGAGAGGAGTGGAGAGCCAGGGGACAAAAATGAGGAGCTGGTACCAAGGGCTTAAGTAGAAAGCAAATGCTTTGAGAATGGTGCTAACAACAAATGTACAAATGTGCTTGACACTATGGGTGGATGGATAGTGATAAGAGTTGTATGAGTCCCCAATCCTGCCTCATTGTCACAACTGTTATGTTTGTGCCCATTCATGTAGCCACTGCTTCAATTCAGTTTATCCAAAGTCTCAAACTGTTTAAAAATTCTTTGACTTCACCCAACATGGAATCTGTTTCCAGAGACTGATCTCTCTTGATAACATATTCAAAGTACACGGGATGAAATCTTGTCATCCCAACTCCTAAGAAACACTCTGGCCTTACTTCTTTCAAGACAGAATTGCTTGTTCTCCTGGCAGTACATAATATTTTCAATATTCTTCAGCTACTCCATAACTCAAATGTAATTCTTCTTTGGTCTTCCATATTCATTGTGCTGTTTTCATTTGCATATGAGGCATTGGAAAACACCAGGGCCTAGGTCAGGTGCATTTTTGTTATCAAAATGACACCCTTACTCTTTAACTTTGTAAAGTGGTACGGTGCAACAGATTTGTGTAAGTGGTGTGTAGTTTGATTTCTTGACTGTTGCTTCCTTGAGTGATAATTGTGGATTCAAGTAAACTGAAGTCGTTGAAAACTTTATTTTTCCCTATATTTATGATGATGTTTTTTACTAGAGCAGTTGTAAAGATTTTGCTTTTCTTATATTGAGTGGGAAGCTCTGGTGGCATGGAGAGTGACAAGTTGGATAGCTAATGACAAGGTCAGTAGTTGAAAACCACCAGCCAATCTGAGAGAGACAAGTGTTTTCTACTCCTGTAAAGCTTTACAGTTTTGGAAACCTATAGAGTCCATTCTGACCTATAGGGTCCTTATGAGTCAGACTCCAATCTACGTCAGTGAGTTACAATGCTGTGCAATCCACACGGAGCCTGCAGTCCTTGATCTTTATCAGCGGGGGCGTTAAGCCCTCCTCCTTCTCAGCAGATGAGATGATGTCCTCTGCACAACACAGGTTGTTAGTCTGCCTTCCTCCAATCCTGATGCTCTGTTACATAGTCGAGCTTCTAGGATTGTTTGTGCACCATTGAGATAGAAGAAGCATGGTGAAAGAATGCAAACCTGACACAAACCTTCCCCAAGTGTAACCATTTGGTATTCTCATTTTCTATTTGAATGATTGCCTCATAGGCTGCATATGAGTTCCACATGAGCACAGTGGAGTGTTCTGGAATTCCCATTTTTCTCACTGTTATACATAGTATGTACCAGTCCATACAATCTTTTGCAGAGTCAATAAAACACCAATAAACATAACCATGGCCCTAAACTAAGAACAACTAGCTCATGTGACAGGTCCTACTTGCTACATGCCCTCAGGAAGAGCTCCCTGAAGAGATAGGTGCAAAGTGTGGTGAAGAAATCAGATGGTGCCTGGCTATCAGAATGAATGGCATCTGGCATTTTAAAAGCTTGTCTTAAAACGAGCAGTCATGTAATTGATAGCTAAGTGCTTGTCGAAAAAGCACATAATAATATCCAAGGCCAGAGGAAGTCTTGGAGCTTACATTCTGAGCAACCGATGTGCCCAAGGCTATAATTGACAATGAAAGCCAAAAACCCAGGTGCAGGATCCACCACTTGGAAGAAGCCTCCGGTGAATGCCCCTGACGATTGGCCAGGGAGGTGAATAGCCTGTCTGTAAGACGGAATGCCTTGGAAAGGTGATTAATGTAGATGTATTCAGGTTACAATGATTTTGTCTCTCTTTGAACCTCAACCACTTTATATATATATATATATATATATATTTTTACCTTATTATTATTTCTTGTTACCTTTTAACCTAACATTTTCCCTTGCCTTATTTTTTTATTGTTAATTTATGGGGTTTTTTTTGCCTTAAGCTTTTGTTTTTTTCTTTACAAGAAATTCATTGATGGGTAAATCTATAGTGACAGTAACTGGAGAAATATTTTGGGGGGCTTACGGCAGCAGAACTGAGTGGAAACAATGAATACCAAAAAAGAAGGAAATGTAAATATGATTGTGGTGATGATTATACAACTCTTTAATATATTTAAACTATTGAATTGTAGGTCATTAAAATTATTAGTTTTATTGACAAGCCCTTCCCTTCTAATGGAAGTGATCATGATGGTCTCACTTACTTTAGACATGACATCAGGAGGAAAATGTTATGCATGGTGAGGTGAAGAGTCAATGAAAAAATGGAAAATCCTCCATGAGATGCATTAACAGAGTGGCTGCCACAATGAGTTCAAACATGGCAACAATTGTGAGAATGACCCAGGGCAAGGCAGGGTTTCGTTCTGCTGTGCACGTGATCACTATGAGTCAGAATGGAGTCAAAACCACCTAACAGCATTTAGAGATATGTGGGAAGCAAGAGAGGCTTTTCCTGGTATACTTTATGCTAATATATTATTTAATGGATGGATATATTAACTACTAAAATTAATCGAATTAGTTTTTCTTCTTGTGAATAAGGAAATCTATGTAAGAACTATATAGATATATAAAGCAAGTATATACATACAAACATCTTTCTTGTATTCTCTCTTTTCAACAAACATCCATCTGAGGACAATGATGTGCCGCATCATTTTCTGAAACTGGCTTGAATTTCTGGCAGCTTCTTGTCAATGTACTACTGCAGCCATTTTTTTTTATATTCAGCAAACCATTACTTGCAGATGGTATTAATGATAATTGTTTTATAATATCTGTATCCTGTTGACTCAGCTGTTTTTTGGAATAGGCACAAATGTGGATCTTGCCCAGTCTGTTGGCAAGATAGCTGTCTTCTCAATTTCTTGGCATAGACAAATGAGTCCTTTCAGTGCTTCCCAACTTGTTAAAGCACTTCAGTTGATATTTTGTCAATTGCAAAAGTCTTCCTGATGCCTCTGTTTCAGATTGGACTTCTTCCTCCACTACCGTTGCTTCTTTATTATATGCTACCCTTAATTTTTTTGTTTCAGTGACTATTTCATCTATCTTCTTTTTGATGGTTCCTGCATTGTTAGGTATTTTTTACCATAGAGTCCTTGAGTTGTGCACACAAGACTTATATTTCTTTCTTCTAGGGTGATGTATGCTGAGTGTGTTCTCACTTGGGGGTTTCTAATTCTAGGTCTTTGCACATTCATGACAAGCCTTTGCTTCTTGCGCTGCTCTTTGAAGCCTGCTGTTCAGCCGCTCTTTTACTTCATCTCTGCCATTTACTTGAGCTCTTCTACATTTAAGAGCGAGTTTCAAAGTCTCTTCTGGCATTACCTTTGGTTTTCTCATTTCTTTTTTTTTCATGGGCCTTTTCCTTTCTGTATGCATGATATTTTTGATGTCTTGACACCTCATCTGGTTTTCCTTTATTATTGTTAAATGTGTAAGATTTTTGTCGATATGCTTTCTAAATGGTGGAGAGAAATACTCAAGATTGTATTTTTTCTGCTGTAATTTCTTCCACTGAAACCTGATCTTGCATAGGAGCAATTGATGATGTGCTCCACAGTCCACCTCTGGGCTTGGTTTGGCTGAGGTTACTGAGTTTCTCCATCATCTCTTTCTACAATTATACAGTTTATTCACCAGTGACCTGGTAAAATATCTGGCATAAATAAAGCACACAATAGCTATTTGATAAATGAGAAGGAAAATATGTTTTTTTCCGTGCTTTCATGCTGTTACCAATAATCCTTTTGATAATTTGAATGTTGGAAACTCAGGAAATCTTATACACTGGCAAACCCAAGTCAGTACTGACCATTAAATTGACTACTCAAGTCTAAGCCATTAGTGTTCTAAGGAAACGACACAGATCAAATTTGCAGAAAGGATGCTCAGTAGCAAGGGAGTAAATATTTAAACTGAAAGTAATTAGGGATGTCTGTATCCCATATTCACCACTTTTCAATTCTGAAAGCATTTGTGAGTAATGCACATCTTACACAAAGCTTTGTTGGGAGAGAGAAGAGAAGGCTTAATTGCATTCACCTTAACCCACTTTCTCATTTTATCACCAGGCATCTTGTCTCTGTCCCTTAGCTGCTGCCCATCACCAAGTTATCTTGTCCTTCTTTCCTCACAGCTTCTCAAAATCCCATATGAGTCGCAAGTTCTTTAGATTTTCACCACAGCTAGGTTCATACCAGAATGAAGACAAAATTCACATCATTGCTTGAAGAACAGCCATCCTTTGTTCTGACACCACGCTCCTATAGTGCTTCCCCTGACTTGTACTAAAGGACTTTCCAAATTATTCACTTCATCTAGAGAATGTATTCTCCTCTCAGGGCCTCTTCCCCCATTCCCCACTCACCCAACCCCCTCCTCACCCTGCTGCCACAGAAAAGCTCTGTACATTTCCTAGCAGTTCTGTCCAATGGAACTTTCTGAAATGATGGCATTGCTCTTTAACTGTGCTGTGCTTTATTGTAACCACAGGTGGCCAACTATGCTGGCCTACTATGAGAAGGAGATAAATATTTCATTTCGTTTCATTTGAATTAAAACTAGGGGCTGGAGGATTGGCTTCTTGTTTACAAAGAAAAAGGAATATCATCTGCAGGTATTATAACTTCTGATCGGTTTGAAAGTGACTTGTGAAAGACAAAAATATATGCCTAAGAAGAGTCATTAGAGGTGATGAACAAGCTTTTATCAAGAGATTCAGATACCCAAGGTCCTTACTCCTCATATATGGACATCAACCATATGATTATATTGGAAAATTAAAAGATTAAAACCCCATTTTTTCCACAGTGGCAGAGGAATCAGGATGGAGATGACAAATAGTACCATGTTGTGGTGTGAGGGAGAATCTACTCTCTGACCTGGCCTAGAATGAACACACAAACAGGTGTGCAGTCTCAGGATGGATGGTGAAAATCCTTGTCCACTATGGAATACATTCTCCAGAAAACAGCGGAGTGGACTCAAGCCCGTATTGACATGTGAATGAAACCTAGTCCAAAATGTTAAGACAGGAATTTAGGTCATGTCAAAAGAAGAATAGATAGAAAACCCACAGATTGTCACCCAGACCAGTGTTACAAAGATGCTGTGTACATTGTACAGTACTGTACACTGAAGTGGTGACTTGACTTTTCACTCTCGTTTTTTAAAAGTATGACACCTACTTTGACCAAAACTTGACTTCCCCTGTTCTTGAACATCAAGTGCATAATGGTTTTAAAGGTGAAAAAGTGCTAGTCATTAAAAAAAGGAAAAGCCAGAAATTTCAATATTGAAACATAGCTCCTCTTTTTCCTTCCCTTTAGAGGTCTTCAGAGTGGTGTAGTGGGTTACACATTCACTGCTAACCCAAGGTCAGCAGTTGAAACTCACTAATCACTTGGAGGGATAAAGATGAGACTTTCTGTTCCTGTAAATATTTAGAATCCCTCAAATCTACAGGGGCAGTTGTATTGTGTCCTGTAAGCTCATAATAATTTAGAATTGCTCCAATAGCAGTGAGCGTGGTTTTGGCTAGAGGTGTAATGGCCTTCACTTGGAAATCTAGTGGCAGTTACCGTTTTGAAAGAATCCGGTTGAGTTAATGGAGTTAGGAGAAATGTACAGGGCTTGGATGAAAGTGGAGACGTTATTACATCACTATTTGTAGGACAAATAATAGATCTTGAATGGTCTGTGACCAGAAGGATAACTACTGTTTTTTCAATAACTATAAGAATTATTTTAAAAGAGGCAGTTAGGATAGGACTATATTTATTTGGTGTTCTTTTTTGGAAATGCTCTGTTAAAATGTTCAGAAGATAATGCCAATTATTTTAAGCCTTTTCTAATGCTTCATTTTTTAATCCCAGAAATGTTCTGTAATTTTTCCAAAATTGACTGTTCTCTCTGCATATTTTAGATATTTTGTGTTCAATCTTGAAAAAAATAATAAATTATAGTTTATTCCAGGGTAACCCAGTTACACTTGTAGTTTATTTTCCAATAATTCTAAAGAAGTCAGAAAGTCTTATAATGAGTATATTGCTAGTACCCAGGTGCAAATTATAAGTATCACTTTCCAAGGAAACTGCTGTCACAAGAAGACTGGGATATTAATAAAATAAGGACAGGCATTAACGAGACAAATTACTATTTGAATCCCTCAGAGAAACTCTGAGAATATTTGGATAGCCATACTAGGATACAATATGTTAAGCACCACATACTTTAAATATTTTATTGTTGACAAATGCATGAAACCCTAGGTCTTTATAGAGAGGTATAGCAGACCAAGGTCAGATTTCTGCCTCTAACGTTGGCATCTTTCAGCTGTGGGATCATTATATTTATTTGATCCAGTGAGTTGGCCACTGTTTCCCTCTCCTTCTCCTCCATCCTTCTGTGCCAGCTCTTTGGGCAGGATTATTCCTTGGAAAGCAATTTCATGCCCGCTTCTTGTCTTGCCAAATGCCAGGAAGCTTTGTGCCAAAACCAGCAGCAGATCGCAGGCCCCACGGATGCTTTCACTCACAGAGAAGAATACTGGCACCACGGGCAGTGCTTTAAACGGCCTGCCTGCAGTCCAGTCTTGGCTAAAGGCAGAGGAAGATGAAGCACAATTCAATTGCTTCCCATCTCAGGAGCCCGAATGGACCAGGACTGTCTGACTGTCCTCAGTGCTACCCTAGACAGGGGCCCGCCTGGTGACCTTCACTTGCCTCTGTGTTTCAGAGCCGGCATGCGCAACTCCCCTGGTCGCGCCCTTCTCATCTCAGACCAGGGCCCCATGCGGGATCTTTCACAGAACTTGCATTTCCCAGGAGCCGCAAGGTCTGGAGGGAAACAAGGATAATTTGGAAAGTGGTGAGGTCCAAGATGTGCCCCAAGGAGAGAGTCTTCGAGAAGTGCTCCCTTGCCTCACCTACACATGCCTCCGTGGCACGCTGGGTGTGCGTTGGGCTGTGAGGTCAGCAGTGTGAAACAAGGAGCCGCTTCAAGAAGAAAGATAAAGCTTTCTGCTCTCATAGAGCGTTACAGACTCCCATTCCCATCAGGACTGTCTCACTCTGTCCTATGGGGTCACTATGAGTCGGAAGTGATTCTATGACAATGAATTTGTTTGTTTGGCCCATACACAAACACCCACACAGCAGGAAGGCCTCTCAAGGATATCTAATGCAATGCTTTTTTAAAGACCCTATGACCCAGAACAAGGTAACCACTTGAGCAGAAAAATATCTCTCTACACAACAGAGTTCTTCCAAAATTGACAAATCTATTTATCTCTATGGGAGATGGTAAGATAGGCTGAAGTTTCAGCCACAGAAATTAAAGAAAAGAAGAATGCTGTAAAATGCCTTCAATGATAAAAAATGCCTTCAATTCATTTGTGACAAAATGAAAATAAAAGATAGAAAATCCCCATGTAATTGTTGGAGCCCCCCTCGTATAATTGTCTTCTTCATTTAAGAGGAAGATATAGAAAATAATATTTAGAAATTATGGAAATGAAACATGCAGCTATTGCTATAAAATGGGCAAGATAATTGGTGGCCTCGATATGGCTTAAGAATGAATGATGAATGAATGTGATGAAGAACGAGTTGATAAACTCATTTAAAATTAACCACCAAGATAGAGACTGAAAAGGTGAGAGGTTGGAATTGTAAAATATAGATCAGACACCCTCTCATCCATTAAATTGAAATTTAGAAAGATAGGTCAGTTAGAATGTAGGAGACAAAGATAAAAAGGAATGAAGAAAAGAAAATATGTGGCTATCCCTGCAGATTAAAGAGCTCACCAAAGATCAGTTTAATGAAGTCAATGGCCCAAACCTCAGCATGTTGTGAGTTTCTGCTAGGTGCTATAGCACTGCCTTTGCCTCACAGAAAACTAGGATCCAACAGAATGAAGTCCTGCGGAATCCCTAACCATTTTTACTGTGCTGGGGACCGTGGCTGTCGCCCTATTTCTATCACTGTGGCTATCCTCTTCATTTTTGTTAACCCCCTACTTCTTAGCATGATATCCTTTTTCAGGGACGGCACCCCGCTGATGACATGTCTGAAATATGTACGGTAAAGTCCAGCTATCTTTATTTTGTCCATCTGTGTTTGTTCTGTGAGCATTCCATGGTATTGTCAATGTTCTTCACCGGCTTCATAATTCAGGCACATCAGATTTAAATCTTCTTTATTCAAATTCTAATTTTCACACACATATGAGGTGACTGAAAATACAATGACTTGGGTCAGGCACACCTTAGTCCTGAAAGCGATATCTTTGCTTTTAAAATACTTTAAGAGAGTCTTTTGTAGAAGATTATACCCGATGCAATCCTTACTTTGATTTCTTTTTTTTTTCTTTTTAAAATTTGCAATTTGGGTGAAAGTTTATGTGCTCAAATAGTTCTCCATTCTGCAGTTCATACACATTGTGATTTCAGTCCTTCCAAAGAAATAGAGCACTTCCCGCTTCCTGTCTGTTTTGGCCCCTTCTCGTCTCTCCTCCCTCTCCCTTCCTACTTTCTGGGCTTTATCCCAAGGTAATGTTGACCTTTGGGTCCCTGATGGTTGATTACCTCTGCCAGGTTGTTGTTCATCCTATAGAATGATGTATCCCTTGACTAAAATGTGAGCCATGGGACATCCTGAGTTCCAGCCTATCAAGGTATCTGTGAGTGTTTGAATTTTTGATGACAGCTTCCGTGGATGTTGACTGTGAATCCAAGTGAAATGAAATACTGGATTATGCCAATATTTTCTCTGTTTACCAAGATGTTTCCTCTGAGTCCAGTTGTGAGAAGTTTGTTTCCTTAATGTTGGCATATAATCTATATTGAAGGTTGCAGTTTTTATATCTTAATCACCAAATGTTTCACATCTTCTTGTGCCATCAGCATATCACAAGCTATTAGTAACTTACCTTCCCTGTCCAATGCTGTGTTCACCGCCATATAGACTTGCTGCTTGGAATATTGTCTCTGCCTGTAGTTGAATAAATGTGATGGAAAGTTTCAACCCTGAGGCATACTGCTCTTATTTCAGAGTGAGCAGTATCTATTCTCTGTTCCTGCTCAAGTGATGGTCTCTTGTATATACAGATTCCTCATGCATACAGTGAAGGGCTTTTCAATTTCCATTCTTTGGAATGTTTTCTATAATCTGATAGATAGGTAGTCAGGTAGTCAGATGCCTTTGTATAATCAATAAAATTCAAATAATTAGTTTCTAATTTTTGTTGGTTTCAGCTAAAATACTTCTAACTTCAGCATGTCACTTATTTTATGTCTTTTCTGATCCCACCTTGATTTTCAAGGAGAATAAATAATATAAATTTTGTGTCAGGCAGGGTTCTCTTAGAGAAATAAAATTCAGGACACTAGTAATTATTTTTATATATTTATATATTGAGAAAGATATATAAGATAAAAGGAGAAAAAGTTAACTATAAAACAATACAGATTGCTCGGTGCAACTCACTTGCGTGAGGCAACTAGAAGACTGGCAGTCCTTCAATTCTTGAGGGCTGCTGAATAGTCCTCTGTAGAGCAATCCAGGTTATCTGGTTACAGGCAGCAAATGGCAGAGCAACAGTCACCAACTGTCACCAACAGTCAGCCAGATAACAGAGTCCAACAGTCCCCAGCTCAAGAGATGTATATCCCAGGAGCGTGGTGAAGCAGGGATTGAAGGATCCTCAACTCACAGTAACACAGTCCACGATTAGGTGTCCCACAGGTAGTGTTACTTGGAGGTTGAGGCACAGGACGAACAAGGCAGCTCTCTGGTCCGAAGATCCGGAAACAAGAGAGAGAGAGGGCGGGACTTGCGAAGCCCTTCCTATATCCACCCATCAGTTCATCCTGCATGTTCATTGGTTGTGCCGTCACAACAGCTCCACCAATCTTCTGTGGCCATGTTGGCATAACAAACCTACCCATCACAATTTCCAAAGCTATTTTCCTCCAATCAGTAATATAGGAGCATCCCCTTTTCTTCAGAGCCTTATCAACATCTAATATTGTCACCTACATGTCATAATTAACATTGCACTTCTAAGAAGCTCCCAAATATTTCAACAATATAATTTGCTTTACCAATTAAATACTTCAGCTAATACAATCACCCCTTAATCAGATAACCCATTTTAATGATTTAATTTTTCTAACCCTGAATCTAAGAAGCATGGGTGGTACAAAGATTAAAGTGCTTGGTTACAAACAGAAAGGTTGATGAGTCAAACCTACCAGTGGATACACAGAAGAATAGATGTGGCAGTCTGCTTCAGTAAAGATTTCAGCCTCACAAGACCATTGAGATGAGCTGTACTCTGTCGTCATAAGTAGGAACCAACTCCACAGCATGGGTAATCCCTTACTGCCTATGGAATTCCCTCTTTGGAGTCCTGGAGGCAAGTTTTTTCACCGAAGCCTTGGTGTGTGTATAAGATTATAATGCTAGTCGAGAATATTAAATATCTCTTGCACCATCAAAAGAACAGAATAAAAGTAATCTGTCTGAGATATACAGCCAGACTCCTTCTTTAAAGGTAAAAGGGCAAGAATACATCTAATTTACTTTATGCTAAATAACATACTCACACACGCATCCATATCTATTTCATACCTTAGTGGTATTGAATCACTGCAGTGCATGGGATAAATCTGCTGTAAATGATCTCTTTAGTGTTCCAAAGCAAAGATGTCACCACGAGGACCAAAGCACATCTGATCCAAGCCAGGCTATTGTCAATCATCTCAGATTCCTGGTAAAAATGGACAAGGAAAAAAGAAGAATTGATGCATTCAAATTATAGTGCTGGCTAAGAATACGAAATATACCTTAGACCACCAGAGGAATGAACAGACCTGTCTTGGAAGTACAGCCAAAATGCTTCT
>PVJH01027665.1:0-28364 GCA_004026705.1 Nesogale talazaci | reverse complement strand
TCTGAGGTCCCGGGACCCTAAGGTCAACGGAATGGACTGTCACCCGGAGGGGTTCTTCTTGGATGATGCATTTTGGAGCAGGAACAAATCATGTCTGGTGGTTTCTGTTTTCCTCCCTGGGATTTCATCATCCTTACCAGATCCTTCTGCACAGCCTGTTTTCCAGGCCCTGGAGTTGCAGCAGCCTGGCCAGCCCCTCACCCCCACCCCAATGCGTCCTGGATCCCACACAGATTTCCTTACTGCCTCACAGCACACAACCAGCACCCAGCACTTCTGGTTTAAGTCAGTCTCCTAAACCGTCCCACTATCCACTGGTTTTCAAAGGGGAAACGCAGCCTGAGGACACAGCCTGAGGCAGAACATAGTTATCAAGGGTTAAGCTGGGAACTTGTTTCACCTCCAGCAAAAGATCCCGAGGGAGGACACCCCTGCCCCCAGCTCCCAACTGGACTCTGGAAGCCTTCAGGTCAAGAAGCTCAGCACAGAGTGAGCATTGCCCTGATCACTCCTTGCTCGGTTTTTCCGGAAAAGCAAGAGCTGAAATGGAAATTGGGGGATCTGGAGGCCCTGTTGGCTCACAAACAAACTCCTTTGGCTCTCTGGTTCCCGCCACTAATCCTCAAGGCTCCCCAGTCTCTTGGGGTGCAGGACTGGTGCTTGCTTGGGGGAACTTGAGGTCCCAGTGGGAGGTACCAGCTCTAGACCTTACAAGGTTCCCCGGAGCCCTGGCGGGCATCTGCAAGCGCCCGCCGGGGCAAGGCCTGCCCTTGGCTTGGCCGGCGGTGGCGTGGCGCAGAAGCCGTGCCTGTCCCCGGGGGTGGAGGCGGGAGGCACCCCATCCCAGCTGTCCTCCTGGCCCCGGAGCACTAGGGACCCAAAATAGCCAGTTCACCCTGGGTCAGCTAGCGATCTCGACCCCGCACCCACCTCCAGAGAGGGCTGGGGGGAAATTGCACTGGGGCCCTGAACCTGGTCTAGCGGTGTCACCCTTGCCCTTTGGATTTGGGGGTAGGGGAGCAGGTCCTGAACAGGTTGAGTTGGGGTTCTGCCGACACCATTGGTCCTGGTGCTGTGCTGTCTCCAAGGGCCCTGAACCCCCACTCTGGCTTTTTGTCGCCAACTCGCCCTTGAACCTGATACAGAAACCGCTTGGCAGATACCTTCGAACAATCCGGGAAGGGGGGAAAAAAATAAAAGAACACCGTTTGCCGCCATAAATGTTCCCAATCACTCTCCAACGTCTTCCGGCTTCTCGTAAAGGTACCCTGGCCGTTTACAGTAAGAGCAGAGTCATGTTCGCGACTGTACGACATAATTCTCTCCAGACTCACTCCACCTCCCCCGCACCAGTTAAAGTTTTCACCCTCGAAAGCGGTTAATGCATTTGCACACATTTAACATCTTGAACGTATAATTACTGGCTGCAGACGGGGCTGGACAATAAACTATCTCAACGCGATTATTTTTGGAAATCTTTTGCGACTGTGCCTAGCATTAAAAAAAAAAAAAAAAAAGACGTCACCCCTTTCTAGGACTTCGGCCTTTATTTCAAACACCCAGCCCCGCAAGTGCGGCCACTGCCAGTCCTGAACTTTGGGGAAATGGCTGGGGTGGGGGAAACCCAAAAGAGAGAGCAGGAACCTGCGCCTCAGTCTGCCAGGGGCTCCTCCGCCTCTGGCCCTGGAGCAGGGGGTGGGGGAGGGGTTCCTGAACACAGGGGACTGGAATAAAGAGTGGGGGGGGGGGGAAATGTTCCAAGTCCCAGGGACCACCTTCCTCATTAGAGGGCGCAGATGGAATCCTCAAAGCTCGGGTCCTCTGCCACTGAAGCGGCCGACCGGACCCTCTACCTACAGAAGAGCTAAAGAATGTCAGTCAGGCCCTAGGGTCTCCTTCGGGCTCACAGAATGAAGTGTCTTGAGAGGCAACCCTATGATACCAGAGACATCTGCTGGGAAAGCAAGAGCTGGCTATTTGAAGCATCGATAACTAGAAAAAAGAAACTCGATATGATTATTTACTCCTGTGGAGGCCAGGGGACCTTCCACTTCCCTGGAGTCTTAAATGGAGATGATTATAATAACCTTGAGACCCACTTTGCAGGTCGTTAGGCAGGAACGCTTTTCATTTTTTTTTTATTGCAATATAACTTCCATATAGTAAAGCGGACCAATCTTACACGAACAACTCACTGGGTTTTTATATATTTCTGCTCTCATGACCTACCACTCAGACAAGGATAGACAGCAGTACCAGCCCTTAGAAGATGCCATTAAAAAACAATGTAACTTTAGATCCAGATCAGGCGAGTATCTGCACAAGGTCAAGGTCACTATCCCAGTCAAGTGTGTGGACTCCCCTGATGTTTGGGAACCAGAACAGACAGACCAAAGGCCTAGGGAAAAGATACCAGGGGACTGCTGCTCTGGAAGAGTAAGCCATGGGTTCTCTGGTCTACCTACAAACCCTCAGACACTCAGAGGTTGACTGGAAAATGAAGATGAGGTTTCCACGCATTTGTGAAACAGGAGTGTTCTGTTAGTGTGGATGACTGGAACAAACATGGGTGGCACATTTGTTCCCAGGTTGGAGTATGTCCAGCAAACAGGGGTCTCAGAACCTCTCCCAGACAATATAAATCTGAACTGATTTATATTGTAACTCGTAACTCACCTCCCAGAACTCAAAGTCTGGTTTGATGTACCCAAGGAATCCCCCAGAAGGACGATGGCTCTTGAGATAAAGGAGCCCATCTTTTCTGAAAAAGGGTAACCTATGGCTAACCCATGCAATGGGTGGACATTGCAAAGAATATGCATGGGGCTGGGGGTGAGTCTCCACCTCATCCCTCTACCTCCTGTTCTCCCTGGAAAAACTCCTTCCAGCCCTCATACACACAGTGGTCACCCTCATCAGTACATGTCATCCTGGACTTGGATGCCTTCCTTCCCCCAAAACAAACAAACAAATAAACGACTACCCAGGACAATTCTCTGTGACAAATGTATTCTTTCAGAAAGCTCTGCTCAGTCCCTGATGATTCAGCCCAGTTGTAGTTCAAGATGACCTTTTACACCTTGCTTAGCACTGGGGAGGTCCCTTCTGGACGGACTTCTAGATTTCCATGGACCTGCCCAGCAATCGCTCACTTGGCTCTGTACCGAGGTGACCATGACCACGACCACAAGCCCATTGTTCGTCCTCTGGATTCGTGGCCCATGCTTGGGGGAAATGATACAGGCACTGACCAAAACTTTGGGCTTCCAATCACTCTCTGGAGCCAGGGGAAATTGCAAGTGCCTTTGAGAATTTTTAACTATTCTGTCTCCTGGCTGTAAAAGCTGGGCTTGGGTCATTAGCCCACCCTGGGTGTCTGCCTCCAGTCCCATTTCCTCAGTCCTCTTTGGAGCTCCATGGGGTGGCCCCAGTCTGTCCTCCACTGCAGAACTGGGCAGAGGTGGGAGGGCGGCACTGGGGGCCTCCCCAGGGCTGCTCCCCCAGACCTTGGACTCTGCAATGTCCGCCAGGAGACGGCAGAGGAAACGCGTTTACCACCTGGGCGACCTTGACTGCAGCCGATTAAAGTTTAATCCGAGGTGTGTGCTCAGCCTTGCCATGTTATTTAAACACATCAAAGGTCATAAAAAAGATTCCAATGGCGTGATCCTGTTGGACTCAGCCTGCAGGGAGCCAGCGTTTGATTCTGGTGGATTTTCAGAGGCAGGATTTGAAGTGTGGGACAAGGAAGGAACCTAAGAAAAGGGGGGTGGCGGGAAGGGGAAAGGTTTGTTTTCGCACTGAAATGCCAGAAGTCAAAAACAAGGAAGGGGAAACAAAGTCTCAGGCGGGGAACCCGATAGAGCCTTCCCATTCCCATTAGCAGGGAAGACATCTAGTGGGAAGAGGAAGAAACTGCATCAGAGGAGCAAACATCCTCTCCCTCTGCCGGTCACTGCCAGCCTGCTGCGAATGAAGTGAGGTGGGGCGGCCTAGGTTGGGGCGCAAAGGCCCAACTTACTCCACCCCAATTCCGGCTTAGCCTAGGCTCCCTGCCCAGGGCGAAACCCCCATCTCCACCTTGGAGAGAGAAAAATGCAGTTCTCATCTGCCATGCTCTCTTCAGTCTGGGTCCAGGTCAACCCACCCCCCCATCCAGTCAAATCAGTCCTAGGATTTGGGAGTCTGGAAAGGTCAGGACCCTGGAGTGTCCACCTATGAGCCCTGAGTGTCTCTGGGGACTGAGACCAACCTCCTACAAAAGTCAGGTGAGACAGAAGCCTTGAAACCACCCTCTCTGCCCCCAGCCTTTTTCAAGCAAA
Organism: Nesogale talazaci; assembly: GCA_004026705.1. Classification (NCBI taxonomy): domain Eukaryota; kingdom Metazoa; phylum Chordata; class Mammalia; order Afrosoricida; family Tenrecidae; genus Nesogale; species Nesogale talazaci. The sequence continues at coordinate 24,042 of PVJH01027665.1, read as the reverse complement.
CTCCCAAGGGAAGGGTTAGACTCCTCCAGGCTCTTCAGGAACTGCTGGAGCCAGCCTCCCACTGCCCACAGCGGCATCGTCCTTGCATCTCTGCCCTGGGGCCAGCAGGGCCAGACATGGTCAGCTCGCTGGCTGGAGCCAGCAGCACCTCGCTGGTCTAGTTTCTGGAGGGAAATGAGCTTCCTGGTGTGGGGTGCAGTCTGTTACCTTAGTTCGCCCACCCCACCAGGGGTCCTCTGACCTTAAAAGAGAGAGACGCTTTGCAGATTGAGCGCCTGCTTTCCCCCTCACTGCCATGCCGTGGACCAAGACTCACAGGGACCCCATGGGACAGAGAAGAGCAGAATTACCCCTGTAGGTTTCTGAGACACCAGCTCTTTCCGGAGATACACACTCTCGTCTTTCTTCCACGGAGCCGTTGGTGGTCTCCAATTGCTGACCTTGTGGTTAACAGTCCAATCAATGCTTAACCTCCTGTGCCACCAGGGCTCCTTTTCAGAGGTCCCACGTGGCAGCTTCTCCATTGGCCCTCATCAGTTGCTTTAAGAGACTGGGGGAGAGATTCCCCATCTTTAGGCCTCCTAGATGGCCCTTTAAGGGGGAGTGGAGGGGAGTCTAAGCTATCCCTCTCCATTTGTTGCTTCACTCCTATCACCCTGGAATTGGATGGGGAGAAGAGCATCCAGCAGGCGAAGAGCCTTTTCCTAATGGTACAGCAGGCTCGGGCTCAGGGGCACAGCTCCACCCGGCAGAGGAGCATGGATCTTAAGACTTCTCGGAGCCACAACTGGGATCCCAGCAGAGGTGCTGGGGCTCCACTGATAGTCTTTCCAAGCCTGCTGGGCTTGGGGACGCCAGAGGACAGAATGGCCTCTGGCATGGCTCTATTTCTGGCCAGGGCTGTGATCAGTGGCCTCTTGCCTGCCTGGCCTCCTCCTTCCACCCAGGACATCGCTCTTATCCACGATCCAGATGCTTCCAAGTCTTACAGGCTCTCGTTCTCAAGGACCCTGTTCTTTGATTGTGTGTGGAAACTCAGCGACATGGATGAACAAGACCATTCAAATACCTTGAAGTTGTTCTTGGAGACAATAGCCAGTCCTAGCTACACTCCCAAGTGCATTCCCAAAGAGTTAGCGGGGTTATGGCTCCTTCTGCCCCCCTCCTCAACCCTCTTGATCTTCACTGGCTGAGAGTAGTCTTGTCCTGAATGCAAGGAAACTCCCCTAGGTTTATTGAGCGGGCTGCAGACCTCGAGCAGTGAAGGGTCGGGCACAAGTGACCAGAGTAATCAGCTTTAACCCTTGGGAATAAAAACCTGAATCCTGTAGAAAAGGGACCCTGAGAAGCCACCCCCCACCCGCACTCCCCACCCACTGTGGTTCCCAGTTCTCAGGGGTTGGTCCCTGTGCTTGAAACAGCAGTGAACCACCCCCACCCCCACCCCACCCCCCGCCCCACCCAAATGCGCATCCCTTAAATCCCGCCCCCAGCCCACCTAGATAGACCCTCATTGGACCTGGACGCCGCAGTCCCAGCCAGGCTGACTCTGGTCCAAGCACAGGCCGCCGAGGGGACGTCTCTTCGTGGGATGACAAACGAGTCCACTTGCACTCGGTGACATCAAATGACTTTACACCAGCCGAGGGTCCCATGACCTGACGTAACCCCACATCAGGTCCTAGAAATATAAAGAAATATGACCTTTTAAAAGGTGGTTGAGAGCAGGTAATTACTAGCAGGCTCCCGGCTAGTCTCAAACTCCGCGCGGGACCTGTGCTGGCACAACCCGAGTGCGCTTGCCGTGCCCCGCGGTGGGCAGAAGTTCGCGTCCGCATTTAACTCTCAACTGCAGTCAGTTTATCCAAGAGCAGATGGGTTTTGTGTTGCTGAAGATATCAACCCTTTTACATTAAGCGTCCCGGACTCGCTCGCCCGAGGTGGGAGGGATGGGGGAGGGGGGCAGGCTGTCGACACCGGCACGGAGACTTGAATTCTGCGCCAGTAAAACATAGGCCTTTTCTGGGTGGCCATGGCTTGTACTTTCATTGGGAATGATGGGTTCGTGGACTTATTTTTCTCTGTCCATCGCTCCCTTCCTCTTGGCCTCCTACCTAGCCCTTAGCGCTTCTCTGCCCTTCTCTCCAGCCCCAATTTTCTCTCCAATCCCCCAGTATTCTGGGTTGTTCCACCTTAATCCTGAGGTGAATTCCAACCTGAGGCCGCGGGACCAGGGATTCTGAATCCCGACCCAGCCTCTGGGTGCTCTGCCTGGGAAGGGTGGATCTCGCCAGCGTCCTGCAGACTTAAGGAAACAACGGGCGGGACAGGCAGGGGCTTCTGCCGGGTTACAGAAATTTATGTGAAGTGTGTGCGCCGAATTTCTCGTCTTGTGTAGTTTACACAGCCCTCTTGAGCTTCACCAAATAGTTCTTTTCTAATGCCCGAGTGGTTATATTTGAAGTAAAATCGTCCCAGCTACTTAGCAACTCCTGAAAACCCGCAATTAAAAAACCATAAACAACCCCAATACAAAATAACCCAATACTCTCTGTAGACTTAAAACCGGAGAGCCGGATCTGCTCAGACAAGGGGGGCTGGAACAAGAAACGAGTTCGGCAATGAGGACATGGCAAAATACGCGGTCTGCCTTTTTAAGCTGCAGAGGGAGGCTTTTCGGTTTTTCGTTCAATTACTCCTCAGAGTTCGCTGGGTAGGAGAGTCCTCATTATACATTAGGGGCCCCAATGAAAGAAACTAAACCACCAAGCCACGGGAGTTCTCCTTTTTCTTTCTTTTTCAATACCCAACCTCTGGAAGGTTTTTAAAGAAAAGTATTCAGAGTTGCATTTCTTTTTGAAAGCTGTCATGCCATTATCAAGGAAAATCTAGAATTTCAGTCCTTTGAAACCTACTTGGAGATTTGCACTAGGGGAGCATGTGTGCCCGAATGACAAGTCTTCATCTGCTTACTAATTTAGAACGCAGACAGAACCATGCAGAGTTATCTCCTTGGGAATGAATTCCCAGTACAATGCAGCAGTGAAAACTTCCCAGCAAAAGATGGCCACTCGTGGAACGAAGTAACACATAGCCCCTGTCATTTTTTGTAAAGAAGACATGCAAATTTTGAGGCAAGCAAGATCCAGCCATATTTCAAACTCCTTTTATTTTTGAATCCTGATTCCCCCTGGATACACGCTAACTTTCTTTTTAGATTGAATCTGGAGCAAACAACTGGGGTCCCCACACATCAGCCCTAGGTCAGGACTATCCTAGGCAGATAAGCTCAACCTTGAGATTTAGCTTCAAAATCTTCGGTTGGGGTGGGATGATTCAGGGACTAGAAATATTCCAAGGTGGAGGGGGGGGGATGAGGAATGGAAGAGAATAACAAAACCTGAAATGCACATATTATAATAGCACTTGAGTCCAATTGCGAAGTGAGGTATATATGAGTTCATGTGGCGACTTCCATAATGAAGATACTTACATTTTCAAAATGCATGTGTTAGGCAAAGGTTAAAAAAATTATGCCTGCTAGGGGGTTCCTATCAAACCACCTTCCATTACATAGCACTTGAATTATCCATTTCATAAATCCGTTTCCAGCAATGCAAAAAAAAAAAAAAGATCATGATCACTTTTCATTTTTGCTGATCCGCCATCCACCTCATCCGGGCAAACTGCATTTCCCGACCCATAAACTGAGCATCCAAACCTGAGCTTGGTGGCTGATTAATGGAGCTTCCGTACTCAGCTCTCCTGACCAGCGTGCAAGTACCCATAAAAACTAATATCAAAAGTTTTTATTGAGCCACTTTGTTTCCCTGAGCCTTGGGCCGCGTGGGGCGGGAGCTGAGGCACAAAGCCCTCTTGGCTGCCTGGGTGAGCAGGGTTGGTGCTTCCCATGGAAGGCTCCCTCCACCGGGGCCCAGAGGCTCTAGCTGGCTCCGAGAGGAAGCCCAAACCAGGTAAATGCCAGTGTGCATGCCGGTGTGTGGAGGGGTGGGGTGGGGGTCTCCAGTGAGCACAGGTGTATTTATTTACCCAACTATGGAGAGGAAAAAGTGAGTAGTCAGCAAACTTAGAGAGGCTTGGTGGGCAGACAGCAACCACCTGGAAGTATGTTACCAGGCTGGTCGGACAAGGCTAACATTTTCTTGGTTGTTTGTTTCGGCTCAAGACTTGCTAGGATGTCTGTTTCAACCATTTCAAGCTCAATATCCACCTTATGTGCGTGCGTGTGTGTCTCTGTGTTTGGTGTGTGAAGATGTGTGTCTCTCAAGGTACGGGGTCTATCGGGATTGCAGCATAGAACATGCCAATAAAAGTCGTGGTGACGCCTCAGTGTGTGCTTGAAGGGGTTCAGGGTTCCCTTCCTTATGGCTGGCTTTGCTGGTGTATTTCAGCAGACCGTTTTGGGCGTTTTGAATTTGTTGCTAGTTTAGGACTGCAAGAGCCTCCTAGGTTCCAGGAAGATGTGCACAGAGGGGGGTGGGGGTGCTGACTGCCGAGCCATGGGTTCTGGTTTCTCTGTGAGAAGTAAAGCCCCAGACCAGGCTGACTTGCCAACTCCCATTTCCTTCCAATGCTCCCATGTCCTCAGGACATTGTTGACATAAATGAATCCCCAGCTCAGCATTGGTTTCCTGTTTTGCTGCGGGCATGAGCACCAAGCTAGGGTGGAGGTGATCAGTGGCAGTGACAGGCAGTGGCAGGGTGGGACGGAAAAGCCTCTCCCTAGTCCCCTTTTCCCGTCTCAGCTCACTAGAACTCCCCAGCATCCTGGGGAGGTCTCTCTCAGGGCAGGGTGGGTGCTGTAATCTTACAGTCTAGTGTATCAACCCTCTCCCAACCATCCAAAGACCAAGAGATGATTGACGCTTCCCTTCCAGGGACTGAGCTCTCCTCCTCTGAGTCCCCTCTGCTTCTTACACTTCCGCAGGTATTTCAGGCAAAGAAGGACGAATCAATATTCAGGACCCATCAAAGGCAAACCACAGTCCCTTCCACCATCCAGGCAGGGGCCACCCCCACCACCTTGCCCAAGCTTCGCAGTCACTCAACACTCTCAGAGCCCAAGTTAGTGATGAGTCCTGCTGGGGACTGGCCACAGGGCACACACACAGGGAGGGTGGCTCCACAGAGTAGCCTGGGGACCACAGACTAGAAGTTCAAAAACAGAGCGGTGTCCTTTCTCCCTGGCCATACACTCTATATGGCAAATCTAGCAAAACGGTCTCCCCTGAATGCTCCAGGTCCTTTCTGTGTGGTGGTGGCCTTGCAAAACTATTACCAACAGGAACCAGGGGATCAGAGGATGAGTGAGTGGCCAGGCAGACAGACCTTGGGAGAGCTACTTCTCCAAAAGGAGGTGTGTCCGTGGTGGGTCATCTAGGACCCAGAACATCCCCCCACTCTCTCCTGCAGTAAGCAGAGATACCCCAATGCCAAGGGGTTACCTATCTTCTGAAACCCTCTCTCCAGCAGCCTAGAACACAAGCTTGAGCAAGTCACTCAAAATTGCCATGGCCTCATCCATTGGCTCACTTTAGTTCTCCTTTTCCCTTAAGAAAGGATGCTTCAGAGCCCCCCCTCCCCAACACACACCCCCCAAGAGAGTCGGAGGACAAACACTGCAAACTCCTAGCAACCCCTAACCAGTGGCAGTCAGTCCCTCTCCAGACTGTGCCTTTCCCAGACAGTCTACTGACTTCTGAGGAGGAGGTTCTCAACTGAGGAGGGTGCTGTCCCACTTCCAGCTTTCTCTCTCGTCCCTGGCCATCCTCTGTCCCTCTTCCAGAATTTCCCCACCCCAGATCTCTCTCTGTCTGCCACCAGTGACGGGAGAGAGAGGGTTAAGATGTTCTGCAAATGTAGCTTGTAAAGCTGCTTGGATACATTAGAAACACATGAATATCCTGAAATACAAAGTGTCTTTAAACCCAACCAAGGAATGTTTATCCTAATGCTGGACGGATGGGGCGAAATTGTGCCAGGGAGCCCTGCTGACAGCCTCCTCTGTGAAAGTGAGAGCAGGTAAATTTCATTTGCTAATGAACATCAAACTTGATTAAACCCTGGTTTCCCTTTGTCCTCTTCCCATCGGACCGGTAGCCAGGGCCCCATTTTTCCTATGCAGGCGGCAGAGTTCTCCAGCAAAGAAAAGTTCAATCAGGGTCTCTTTCTAGATGAGGAGGCTTGAGGGCATCCATGGCCCTGCAGGGCACCCCAGCCCACCCCAGGAATTAAATGCCTCCTCTTTCCAAGGGATTTCGAAGTGAGAGAAAGGATCTGACAACTTCCAGAACAAAGACGGGTGCTCCAGGGACTCTCAGGAGGGAGCTTGGGACAGAATCTGGGAATGCAGCCGTCCTGTCATCCTGTGTCCACTGTTTGGATCACTCGCTCCAGCAGAGCACATCCTGGTCAATGCCCCGGCTCCCCTGTTCTGGTCCATAAGGATAAAATGGCCATCTTTGAGTTTCAAGTTGCTAGATGCCTCCCTACACTCCCTGAAGAATTCCTGAACCTGGTCGACAGACAATAAAAGTAGAGAGATGGTTTGGTTCTGAGGTCCAGACCTCCATGAGTAAAGCAGGGGAAACTTTTCTCTTGCCACTAGAAAGAGCCGGAGCCCGAGTTAGAGCCCTGGGAGGGAGAGTCTGTGCTTGCCGAGTAGAGCATGCTCACTCTTCCTTGCCCTCCGACCTTTTTTCCCCTCACAGGGAGTGCGTTGGTGGTATCTGGCCAAGAAGGAGTCTAAGAAACTTGCATCGAGAACCACAAATGAATCTCTTATCTCTCTCTGCCAAGGACGAGATAGAGAGAGGTTCTTGCTACAAAACAGGCAGGAATTCTAGAGACTCAGATCATAATTCTTCCAGCTCATTTCAATTCTCTAAACCATTCCTCCTGATGGGAAGCTTCCAACCAAATGCTAACAGGACCTGCAGACAGTTCAAATCAGAAAAAAAAAAAAGCAGCCAGGACACCATAGCCCTGGCTGGCAGAAAAATCAAGATTCAAGAAGGCTAAAGTAAGGGCGGCTGCCTTTAAGTAGCTTCATCTTGAGAGTTCAAGAAATAAAAAGGAGTAGATGTGAAGAAGTAAGAAAATATTCAGACTACTGGATGACAAAAGGTCTGCCACAAAGCTCAATCAGCTCCCCTGGGAAGGTGGCATTCAAGTTAGGGAGCAAACCGCAAATGAATCGAGAATGCAAAAGAAAGCATGCCCGGCAGCGCCATCCCTCGCAGACAAACCTGTTTGTGATTCCTCAGCAGAAAAGAAGCAATCTTGTCTCACCATTTTTGGTGAGGAGGGACCCAGCGCCTTTGGCGAGCTGTGGACCTGGGCCCCTTCCAGTGCGCGTGGGGCTTCGGCCGCCGGTGCAGTGGGGAGTTGGAGGAAGGGTTGCGCAGGCGGCCTTGGCCGCGCAAGGAGGAGTGCGCAGCAGCTGCGCCCTGGCCAGAAGAGAGCTGGCATGGGCGCCCGCCGGTGGGGGCTTCCCGGGATGTTTTCGTCGCCCCCCCCTTCCCCCCACCCCGGTGGCTCTGACTGGAAAACAGAAGAAGGTTTGAAGCCCTGCGGAGAGCAGGGCGGGGGGCAGACAGAGAAGAAGAGTCTGTTAACACCGCCCCAAATGTCCACGGAGACAGCAAAAACACTGGGTAGCCAAATGGAGCCAAAAAGGAGAATGCCTGCTGCATAGGGATTCAAGAGCCAGGGGAGGTGGCCAGTAGGTCTTTCCCAGCCACCGTGGCCTCCGGGTTTGCAGGGCAGTTCTCAGGAAGGCTAGATTGCAACTTTCAACTTGACCTTGGCCTCCAGCCCTGTCTGACCCGTATGTAAAATAGCTCTCGAGGCCCCAGTTCCTGGGGCCTCGAACCCTACTAGATCTCTTTGTCACTGAGTTTTACAATGCCACTTGGAGGGAGGGAAGGGACACTGGCGGGGCTGGCCTTCGGAAAGTCAAATGAAAACCTGGTCCCTACAGAGCCGGTTTCTTAGTCTGCAAATGGTCAGTTAAGGAGGTGGTAAATTGGGGGCAAATCAATATTTACCTCGAGCTGCTAAAGAGGCAGGAGGACATGCGGTCGGTACACTGTGAAGGTGGGTAGAGTGGGGGGTCTTAATGGACAGGACACACACACACACACACACACACACACACAGCCCTGGGATCAAATCCGGGCAGATAAACTCCAGAGTCTCGCCTTGCAGGAGGCCCAGGATTCTAAGTGAGAAGCTCCCGCGGAGGTGTATGCCGCTGCCCTGAATTTAAAGCAGAGCCTGCAAGCTGAGATGAGAGGCCAAGTCCAAGCCTGGCAGATCACCAGCTGTCCCGGAGTGGGCGGGAACCCAGTGCCTCTTCCTCACCCTCGATGTTTCCTCGGAATGCACCCACTTTCGCTTTGAGCGCATCTTCTTCCCGTTCTAGCCATCTGACCAGTTCAAAGCTGCTGAAATCGGAATGTGACTATGTGGCCTCAAAGGAGCAAGGTCCCCCATTGGAAACGTGGCAGTTTCAGGAAGGAGCCTTGCTTGGCTCTTCCAGCACCAGCACCCCCTCCCAACATACACATTCAGGGAAGGGTTGCCTTTCCCAGGCTGATTCTTGGTAAGAGGCCAGGGAACCTTTGCAGCTAGAGAGAGCGCTCACCCTAGTCCGGCTTGTAAGGAAGGTGGTGATGTGGATCTAAAGAGTCCCTGGTGCCCTGTCCCCAAGCGGAGAGGTGGTGGGTGCCCAGGGGTGGGGAGAGTAAGCTCCAGCGCAGACTCTGGGAAGCCGTGTTAAGGCCCCAAAGGGAGCTACAGTCTCACTGCTGGGCCTGTTCTTCTTATATCCCTCTAGGACAAGCCAGCCCTACTGGAGATGTTGGCGCCAGAGGGTTGGGGGAATCTTGTGGAAGAATCGCATTCTCCTTATCAGAAAATATCTGGAGGAGGTGGAAGGGTTGTTACTGGGTCCGAGTCAGGGACTAGCAGGGTGTATGTGTTTGGGTGCGTGCGTGTGTGTACACGCGCGTCAGTGTGCCTCCGATGGGTCCTTCTGAGCCTAAGGTCCTAAATGCGAGTGCCTGAAATTGTCCTCCAACACCAGGAAGAAGAGGAGGCGCCTAACAGTCCAAACTTTACAAAGCAATGTCCTGGGGCGCTTTCGCAAGACCCGACCAACAACACCGCTGTTCGCGGGGAAAGAGACCCAATGCACGTCGCTGTCGAAGTCAATGGTCCGCACTGGAGTCTGGTTGCATACCTGCAAAGAAAGCGGCCTCAGGCGCCCTAAGAAACACCCAGCCCGTTCTAGGCCTCGTCCTCCAGCCCCACGCTTCCAACCCCCGATGCCCGCAGATTTACCTGGCCTGTCCCCACCGCCGCCTAGGGTCTCAACCTCCCCGCGCACCCACGTCCCCTTCCCCGCGGGTGTGCGCGGCCCTGAGCTCCACTGGAATGGGGAGGGGGGAGATGCAGGGATGCTGGAAGGCGGCTGCCCTGTCTTCCCTGCCCCACCCGCCCGCGTCCCCCGCCTTTCCCCAGGGTGAACGGTGCGCGACCGCGCGGCCCGAGCTGGCGCGGGGGGATAGGGACCGCGCGGGCGGCGACGGGGACGCCGGGTGCAGGGCGCGGAGCCGGGACTGGAGCCGCCCGCTTTGCATACGCCGTGGGCGGAGCGGGGGGTGGCCGGGCCAATGGGCGGCCGCCTGGCGCGACCCCGCGGGGCGCGATCCGCCCCCCTCGCTCGGGCCCCGGCCCCGCGCCGCGCGCTCTTCACTTCTTGGGGGCTTTTTAAAACAGCGCCACTGGGGTCTTCTCCATGCGGCTCGGGCTATGACAGCCTCCGTGCTCCTCCACCCCCGCTGGATCGAGCCCACCGTCATGTTCCTCTACGACAACGGCGGCGGCCTGGTGGCCGATGAGCTCAACAAGAACATGGAAGGGGCGGCGGCGGCGGCGGCGGCGGCGGCAGCGGCGGCGGCTGCCGGGGCCGGGGGCGGGGGCTTCCCCCACCCGGCGGCGGCGGCCGCGGGGGGCAACTTCTCGGTGGCCGCGGCGGCAGCGGCCGCGGCCGCGGCCGCAGCGAACCAGTGCCGCAACCTGATGGCGCACCCCGCACCCCTGGCGCCCGGCGCCGCCGCCGCCTACAGCAGCGCGCCTGGGGAGGCGCCCCCGTCCGCCGCCGCCGCCGCCGCCGCCGCTGCCGCCGCCGCCGCCGCCGCCGCCGCCGCGTCGTCTTCGGGAGGCCCGGGCCCGGCCGGGCCGGCGGGCGCCGAGGCGGCCAAGCAGTGCAGTCCCTGCTCGGCGGCGGCGCAGAGCTCGTCGGGGCCCGCGGCGCTGCCCTACGGCTACTTCGGCAGCGGCTACTACCCGTGTGCCCGCATGGGCCCGCACCCCAACGCCATCAAGTCGTGCGCGCAGCCCGCCTCGGCCGCCGCCGCCTTCGCCGACAAGTACATGGACACCGCGGGCCCCGCCGCCGAGGAGTTCAGCTCCCGCGCCAAGGAGTTCGCCTTCTACCACCAGGGCTACGCCGCTGGGCCTTACCACCACCACCAGCCGGTGCCCGGCTACCTGGATATGCCGGTGGTGCCGGGCCTCGGCGGCCCCGGAGAGTCGAGGCACGAGGCCCTGGGTCTGCCTATGGAAAGCTACCAGCCCTGGGCGCTGCCCAACGGCTGGAACGGCCAAATGTACTGCCCCAAAGAGCAGGCGCAGCCTCCCCATCTCTGGAAGTCCACTCTGCCCGGTAAATGGCACCCCCTCCCCAGCCCAGCCCCGGGATCCTTCTGTGCTGCTCCAGCTTCTCCACCTCTCGCGCCGCCGGGTTGGTCACCTGGGTGTCCCCCGCTGCCTCTCACCCTGGCCTGCCCAACCCCAGGTAGCTGGCGCTGCCCCTACTGGTCCCTGACCCTCCTGGGGTGAAGGGGAAGCTGGGAGGGGACTTGTGGGGGCCTCCGCAGCTGGCTTTCTGTGCTCCGCCCTCCCCAACTCTTGACATCAGTTAAAGGATGGGCAAAACGGGACCTCAGTCCACTCATATATTCTCTCCATCATGTCTCAGTGTAGAAGTACTTGGGGTTTGGGGGCAATCGAACAGAGGTCAGGAGGCAAGGGAAGATTGTCCCCTGAGGCTGGAGCCATTGGGCCCGGCAATTGGGCTGAAAACGAGTGTGAACTGGCCTTGCTCTGTTGGTCAATGGCCCTGGGCCATTTCAAAACTCACTCTGCTTGCCACTTACCCTCCAGGCTTTGGAGGAAAGCTGGATCGTACAGGGAGTGGCAAAAAAAGGGGAGCCGGGCGCGGTGAGGTGAGGCGGATGGCGCTGATAGCGCTGTCGCTTGGGTGCTCGGCTGGGTGTAATCCCTGCATAACTCGCCTTTTCCCCTGTCTTCCAGACGTGGTCTCACATCCCTCAGATGCCAGCTCCTACAGGCGGGGGAGAAAGAAGCGCGTACCTTACACCAAGGTGCAATTAAAAGAACTTGAACGAGAATATGCGACAAACAAATTCATTACCAAGGACAAACGGAGGCGGATATCAGCCACAACGAATCTATCCGAGCGGCAGGTCACAATCTGGTTCCAAAACAGAAGAGTTAAAGAGAAAAAAGTCATCAACAAACTGAAGACCACTAGCTAATGGATTAAAAATGGAAGAGGGCAACTTGAAGGAACTCTTTGGAACTAATTTCTTTGCCCAGATCATGATAATAATGCTTAATAATAATGTTTAAGAGCCAGAAGGAGAAAGAGAAAGACATTGACATGTCGCTTTCTTAAGGGGGGGGGACCTTTTTCTCTGTAGTGGAATCTACAACATGGTTCTTTCTTTGTACAAAGCAAATGTTCAGAAATGGCAAAGACGGACAGAACTCCAGCCAACTCCACCGGACCATTAAGTGACAAACTCTAGAGTCACACGCCAAGCCCCAAATAGACCATTTCAGATACGTTTCGAATGTACTGAACTCTTGTAAGTATTTATGTGAACGTTCTATCTTAGGGCACTGTGTTAGATGATAATCATCCGAACATTGGTTACAAAAGCAAGAGGCTGCTGTCAACATCTGCTGGTCCTTGGGTCACCATGCCCGTTGCATGCTCCGTGAGTGCTCAGGTAAATCTTAGTGAAGTCCCAACAGTTGTTGTATGTTCCCCCAAACCTCTCGTGTATAGAAAAAGTTCTGAGACTCAATTGTCTTGGTCGTCTATAGTACCAGCTGAACCTTTTGAGGTTACGCGGGGGTCCCCTCTTGGCAATATCCTTCCGAGAGTAATTTTTATTATATATAGCAAGCATAATTTGTGGCATTTGGACCATATTTACTGCCCCGGTATCTTTTGTTTTTAAAAGATGTTGTATCTTTTTTACATATATTGAAAATATCATATCGCATTGGATGAGCCAGAGGATCCATTTTATGTCAGGTAGCTCTAATATTATGGATTTTGGTTGGAAGCTAATTCATTTCCATCTTCAACTTAGTAGTTCCCAATATTTGTGAAACATTTTGCTAGGGGGGGGGGGTTTGGAAAGACCTTGCCTCCTTTTTTAAAAAAAGAAAACTCAGAAAGGAAATTTATTCCCTCAAACATTTAGCGGTCCTACACTCTATATTTTGGTCAGTTAAGGGGTTAGTATTTTTTTTCTTGTTTATTGTGTTATGAGACCACATTAGAAAGTTTAGGGATTCATCTTCACAGCACATTTTTAATCAAGCAGTTATTTCAACCAGCACATTTGTTTTGTTCCTAGTCACTATAAAATGCTATCCTGTAAATAAAAGACATTCAGCACAATGTGAAAATGTATTTGTGCACCTGCTTTTTAAAAAATATTTCTAGTAAAAATGGAGGGGGGCTGGGAAACCAACCTTGGACCTGTAGATAGTTATACAGTAGTTTTGTTCCATTAATAAAATAGACACTGCCATTAGCATCTGAAGGAGATGCTCATCACTGTCCCCCACTGACCATGCACTGCACATAAGGAAAGGAACAAGTTTGCCTTATACAAACCACACACCATTTTTTCCTAATATTATTGGGCTTTTCTTCCTCCTCCCACCCCCTATGATTTTTTTTAAACTAAAGGATGAGTCTCTCCTAACTAAAATCCTAAAAATGAGAGGTGCTTCAAGAAGGTTAAAGTGTTGTCAGGTATTCAGAAAGGGGTAAAAAGAAAGAAGGAAGAGATAGTATGAAGCCCAGGCTCCGTGTGGAAAATGAAAACCAGTTGTTTCATATCAGCACTGCCATGGCTGCCTTTTTAAAATATCTTCTGTTGGGTCTGCATTTGTCTGAGCGGGCAGGTTTTTATATTTGCTGAAATGACAGGACTAAGAAGGGCCTTAAACCTTGACCTTGACGAAAAAAGACAATTTGTGACCTTGACTTTTGACAGCTCATGAATTGGCCTCTGTTGGATTAGTAGATCAAGGGCGCCACCTCGTGTTGATAAGTTTCCCTATAATTCGTCAGCTTCCAGAGCATCAAAAGCTCTTACCTCCTTGACTCACTGTTTTAGGGAATTAGTACTAGTTTCTTTCGCTCCAAGTGGAGTCAATTTGAATATATGTAAGTTATACATGTGCCTGTGTATATGTGACTATCTCATATCTGTGTATACATGTATGCATTCGCATATCCATGCTAGTGTGTCCTTGTATATGTATTTGCAGAAGTTGTGTACAGATATAAGATCAGTATTGGCTGATGACCCAAGATATTGTAATTTAAAGTGACTTCTGAAGTTGGGGTACAAAATGTGCTTTTCATGATGAAACCTCGCCCTTTGTCTTTCATGGCCGCCTTTGATTTTGTCTGCACCATGCCTTGGTCTCCCTCAGATGCCCGAAGATCCATTTTAAAGCTTAACATTTTTGTAACAGTCTGAGAGGTGTTCTTAAGTGACCACTTTTCTGGCTCTCACCTCCCCGGGTGGTCTGCCATCCTAATTAGAGTTATTGGGGAGTCTTTACGGCAAATAGAAAGTTCCGGATGCCTGGGTGACTGCTAGAGATCTAGAGTTACATTTCAGAAATTCAAATAAATCCACCTCTTGAGAAGCTAGTATGGACAGCTTAAAGCTCTCGGGTCTACAAAAGGACCATAATCTGGATGCCGAAGTTGAGTTACCCTGGATAGCTCAGACTGAGGGTGCTCTGAAGGGTACTGTGCAATCTTAGGTTGATATTTACAAACCTCGCATTTGATCTGTGGGGGAGATGCAGAAATTTGATATTAACAATCACCAACAAAATTATAATCATGATTATAGCAACTACTGTTTATTGACCTGTAGTGACACATCAGGTGCTGTATTCAGAGTCCTAAATAATATATATGTATTTAATATGTACTTAATATACAAACAGGGTAATTTTGGAGGGGGTCTTATTTATGTTATTTGCATACTTGTAAGTATAAAGACCTTAGTGAAGCCAGAAGGCTGAGGTTGCAAAGTTTTGAAATTCGGGTTAATTCTCTGTGTCTGATTGAGGCAAGAGGCATGTGGTAGTGAACTAAAGAGCCCAAGCCATCATTTTATGAAGGGTACTATTGGCTGGTTGCAGACCTGGCCGACGGAGCCTGCTAAAGACTTACAGCCTCTTTTATAGATGGAGAAGTATGGAAAGACTCGCAAAAGAAGTCTCCAAACAAGAAGGTTTGACACATATGTGGCCTGGTGACATGCAATCCTGTTTTGCTACCCTGAGGATGTTCACTGCACTTGTGGAAACCAATGAAAATGGGCTTCAGCCCCACCTCGGCACATCTCGCCCCTGCAGCGCCACTTTTCCAAAGGAGCCACCAACCGACCCAAGGAACAGCTCGCTCCTAACCCAAGAAAGTGCTTAGGAACCCTCGAAGATGGGTCAACTGTGCATGTCTGTGAACAGCTCTGGAAGGGACTCTTCTGTGGATGGAGGAGATCTTTCTTTAGATGTGAGAAATATTCAGAGTCTTGGGCCTAGGAAGGAGGAGGCCAAGAGCGGCTCTACAGCGGGAATCCCGCCCTTGTCAGTCACAAGCCTGGCCAACACAGAACCCTGGGTAAAGTAGTGGCCTTCTCCCCTCTCTCCAGTTTCTGAAATGATCATGTAAGAAGATATTTCGGGGTCTCTTTCTTTCTCTTTTAATATGGTGGTTGATCATGTCTATTCTGACTAACTCCTCTCATTGTTAAAATCCGCATGGATCTGCTAGATGACTTAAATTGACAGTTCCTTACTGCCCAAACGTCAACCCATCTAAACCCTTTAGAGTAAAGACACCAAGGAAGGTCTCAAGTGCCTCTTGAAAAGTAGTAAAAATAATATCAGACACTGGCTTGTAGGTAGTGTCTAGTGTCCTTTCTCAAAAAAAGGAAGCTTCCTGAATAATGAAGGAACCACGCACATGGAACTGGGGGGAGATGGGGGTGTGAGTGGCAACACTACTCTTTCCATCTGCTCTTAGTACTGTAGAATTTATTACGGTATTTTAAATAGAGGACTATAAAATATCACTGTGCATTCCACTGCTATTTATGCCTGACGCGGAGTTGAAGCTATTCATTTAAATTGTTCTTAAAAGGAGCGCGGGAGAAAGAAAAAGAAAGGAATTTTCCACGGGGGAAAAAAAAGAGGAAAAGGAAAATGTGTTATTTTCTTTTTATTATTATATACATTTATATATATATTTTACAAATCCAACCTAGTTGAAATGTTTTCTTAAATACCCACAAGGAATCAAGCCGTACATTTGTGCTCGCACGGGGAGTTGACGACCCAGATCTCCCGGTAATCCGTGTGCAGAGTACCCCCTACTGAGAGCGCTTAGAGAGTTGGGTGAAGATGCGGCGGCTGCAAGCGGGCGTCTCTCTGGATCTCGCTCGCTAGCTCCCTCGTTGGCTGTGACGATGTCGGGAGCGAAGACCCAGGCTGCCCCAGAGCGCAGACGAAGGTTTCTGGGGACTGTTAATCCCCAGACTCGGGGGAACCGAGGCGCCCTTCCGGACTCATGGGCCTCGACGGAGGAGACGCCAGGGCCTGGCTGATTTATGGGCATTCCTTTAAAGTTGATCGAATGTGTGTCAGCAGCCCGAGACCTGGAGAATCAAGAGAAAATGTGCGCAGAGTGGATCACATCCCATTTCCCCAAGCGAAGATGGAGCGTTATCCTAGCAGCCTGGGAAGATTGATTGTCTGGCTTTCAGGACAGGCGCGCTAATTAAGTGTTCAGCTATGGGCTCAGTCGCCGGGTAAATAACTGCCCGTTTCATTCTTTATGAAAATGGCCCAGTTCTGCTCGGCCTGTCTGTGCTCACGAATGCCTGCGAGGTTTTCGCTATGTCTAATTTGATCTTAAAGGAGTTGGGGGGAGGGGGCCCAAAACGCTGGCGCAGAAAAAAAAAACCCTGTTCCAAAGCAGCCCAGGACTGGACACACTTGATTTCACCTCGGTCCGGCTCTGCGTCGCCGCTGAGACGTTAAATCCACTAGGCCGACGTAATTAACTACATGGCACTTCGAAGGGAAGAGTCTCACCATCCCAGGCGGCTGGGCGGCCGCTAACGCGCTCCCCAGGAGGCGGGTGCGGGGAAGAAGCAGCTGTGTTGGGCTGCGCAGGGACCGTCTAATGTCGCACCCTTAGGGGACAGAGGCGACACTCAAAACTGCTATTCAAAATGGAGGCTGGATCCCTTGGCTAGGCGGCCGGGTCTGGACTTCCTGTGGCCGCCTGGGGTGTGCGGCCAGAGCTGTGGACCGACGGCGGCGCCGGGCACCCTGGAGGATCAGGAACCCTGGAAGAAGACTGGGGACCCACCTGCGCCCAGCGCCCCGTGGCGGGCAGTTGACGTCACTGTGCCCAGCACGGGCCTTCCGTGGGACCCTCTGGGCGTTCTTTGAAGAGAACCAGCCAATTCGAATGAATGTTTTGTGCGGGTGCCCCTTTCTCCGCCCCGCCCTGTCCTCCCCAAGAGAATAATCGGGTATTTAATCTCCCCTGGTCTTAATTCTTGGCAGCGTGGAAGGTGGTTTGCAACGGGAAATAAAACTTGACAGGGCCATTTTCTCTAAAAGGAGGTTCTGAGAAGGGCTGAAAAGAAACTGTTTTTTCTCTACCGAATCCTTCCGCTTTCTGAGGCCAGGCCCGAGCAAAGACGGGCTGGACAGGAGCGGAGGCAGAGCTGGGTCCTCAAGGCCACGTCGCAGGTTCTCAGGTCTTAGCAGCCCGAGCTCGTGGCCCGGCCGCCCTGGCCTTCTTCCCTGAGGCCGGAACCTGAGTCTCTTCGTTGCCCCACTCAGCTGGTCATGGGCCCCGCCGCCAGAGGCCAGAACCTGTACCGGGCGCAGCCCAACTGGCACTCGGCGGAATACTGCCCTGGCTGCAGACGGCCGGGCGGCTAGGGTCAGGCGGCAGAAGACGCGCCCTCTGGCCGCCGAGAATGGCCTAAGAATGTCTGCCCTCTGCTCTGATTCTTCTAGCCTGCGAGGGCTCCGGAGGGCGCTGAAGCTCTCAGGGAAGGTGGTGAGAACAGCGCTGGGGGCTTTGTTCCTGGCCGAGGCCACCGTTCAAAATGGGAGGGGCAGAGGGGGGGGGAGTGAGCGAGTAGCCCAGCCTGTGTGAGTTGCCGAGGCTGCCATTGGTGGGAGAAGCCTGGGACTGTAGCGCCCTCCTTCCCGCAGCTCAGAAAGCGTCCTCCCCTCCCATCGTAAAGGTCAAGTACTCGGTGGCGCCAGGGCTGCCTCCACGGTCAGGGTGCTGTACCTCCAATTGGCTGCGCCATCATCCCTGCTGCAAGCGGATTCTGCTAGTCTGGGCTCTCCGATTGAAAGCAGAGCTTGTTTCTGGTTTCCAACTCTCCCCACTGGTAGGGTGGCCCAGACCCTGTGTTGTCGGTGGCTCACGGGACAAGCGGAATCAGTCGGGCCCTGTTGCCTGGCTCCGGAGACACTGGTGCACTTGGAGGCCTAGCCTGGTGAGAGATGCCGACTGCAAGCCCAGGGGAGCGGACAGACGACAGATGCGGCTGCTTCAGCATTCTGGGCCCTGGTAGGAACAAGAGGCGGGTCAGGCCGGGAGCCAGATCCCTACCCCGGGAGCAACTTCTGAGATTCCTGAATTTTGGCCTGCTCACACAGTGCCCACAAGGCCTGTGTTAAGGCCCTTAATACTCTCCTCTGACTTAAAGTGGGGAGGTGATCTCTGACCAAAGAATGATCCCTGACTGTGGACCTGAAAACTCCTCCAAGGAGTGTGGAGCAATCAGTCCCCTCTGTTCTTCCCATAGCCAGCCTCCCCTTGCAAGCATCAGGCCCAGCCCTCAGTAGATCATCTAAGTCCCTTGGCCACTCTGCCCATGGCTCTTGGTGAACGAGAGAGATTCTAGAGATGATTTCTTTCCCACAGACAGAAACACTGGGACTTTAGTTCCAGGGCTTCGCTGCTGGGCCCGTGGAGAAGATATATTAGGAGTGGATGCTGTGTCCTGACCCATCACAGGGTGGCCAACAGTTGGGACAGGTGGGAGGGGGTTCCTGGAGTCTGGCTCTGAAGGGTCCTGGAGTGTGAGAAGCCAGGGGTGCTGGGTGGAGACTGAGCAAGTGCAGGGCACTGCTCTAGGAAGCCTTGGGGGCATAGAGGTCTCCAGAGAGTCACAGCTTCGGAGCCTAGAGCCAGAGGACAGGAGCCAGAGACAGCCTTCTGGTCCAGCAGCCTTCTTTTGTCTTCCTTAGGACAGTCCCCACCCCCTGCTGAGGATACCCGTTTGGGCCGAAGCTGAAGGGAGAATGGGAGTCCCTCTTGTCCCCACTCTATAGGAGGAACCTCCTCTGTAGTCATCCACAACAATAAAAATTGGACCCCTTCTCCTCAAAGGAAGACGTCTTATATTCTCCTGGTCAGTTTGGGGCTCACTAAACTAAATAATAACCAGATTGTTGGAGACCCTGTGCTGAGAGGCCTGCGCTCACCCCCCAGTGGCCAGGGGAGGAATGTAGACTTTGTCAGATGTTCGGGGAGCATTTCAGAAGGGGATTGAACCTGCAAGCCATACTACTTTACCACCTAGGTCAAGTTCAAGGTGCTGCATGTTTCAGAGTTTTAGAGGAAGGATAAGAGAACTTGAGGGACAGCTAAGTGGCTCACAAGGAAACAAATTAGGCCCTGTCTGCACCTGGTAGTGATGGAGGGAGTCTTCTGATATCCCCTGGCAGCCAACACGCCGTCTCTGGGCAGTACTGGGAAATGTGAGGGAGCATAATTTGCCAAGAGACCGTTTCCTGAGAACAAATGTTGGGCTATTTCCACAGCCTCCCCATATAACTCACCTTCTCAGCGGCTGTGGAAGAAGGGGCGACCCGCAGGCCTTTTCCTCACGTGAAAGAGAGGTCTCTCAAGTGAAGAGGTGGCCTCCAACCTACGCCAGAATGGGTCCTGGCCTTCATAGTCAGCCATTATCACTCCAGCCTGTCAGCCGGCTCTGACACCTGCGTGTGTACAGTCTGGTCTACCACAGTTAGAATTGTCTTCTGGGTAGACTTCTAGAAACAGGATTGCATTTGTGGCCAGAGGAAGAAAGGGGCTGAGATAAATAGATGAGGGTTTTTGTTTGATTGATTGCTTGTTTTTCGTTTCTAAATGGTGCTCTAAATGATCAGCCAAATCCATTAGGACATAGCAGAAACTTTGGAGGCCAACTTCCCGTTCCTCCGCTACATTGGGCCCATACCAGCCCGTATTGACCACACTACCGCAGTATGAGCTAGAGCCCAGAAGTGACAAAACCCACGGTTGGTGAAGGAAGGACTCGGGCTAGAGAAAGAGTCCACGGGATGAAGAAGAGATCCAGTTCAGCCTACTGGTAGAGGAATAAATTTGGGGACAGACAGGAACTCAGCAAACAGCCCTTTCTCTCTGTGCCTTGGGTGACACCTCAACTCCCATCTGGCCTGGGAGTGACTCAGGAAAGACTAGAGGCTGAACTGAAGGGGCAGTGGTCTCCAAGGAGGCAGGAGGGAGAGGGAGGGACAGGGCTTGGAGAGAGGCCTGGAGCAAAGCACTAGGCCAGTGGGCAGCCCTGCGCTGGCACCCGGCTCTGATGACATCTTGAGCAGTCATTGCAAGTGCCTTTGAATTCCAAGACTCCCCTGGGCGGCGGGTAGTTGCCTGGGCCACATCAGTCCCATGGAGACTAGAGAGTTGCCCAGAAGCGACCCTGAGTTGAGCTTCGGAGCTTTGAGAATGGAGGGGCCACCCTCCCCATCCCCCGTTCTATCCTCCCTGGGCATGAGCAGCCCACAAACGCTGTCTGTGGAGCAATGGTGCTTGCCCTCTTCCCGACAACCATAGTGAACAACCTGCGGTGCACAGGGATGGTGAGACGGCCCCAATGGGCACCGCCCTCCGGCTCCCTCAAGCCGAGGCCCCCCACCCCGCCCCTGGGACTGCAAGAAGAAGCAGAGGCGGCAGTGTTGGGCAGAGGTGCCCTTTCCCACTTTATTTCGTGTCCTGCCTTGAAAGGCGGGTGGCACGCAGGGCGCAGGGATCTGCCCCTGCTCCTGGCGCACTCTGTCCACCGGAGGGATTCCTGGAGAAACTGGACATCTACCTCCCACCCCCTCACTCACCCCGACCCCGCTCATCTTTGGGGCCAAATCAAACTCAGCAGCCCCCCTCCCCCGCCCCACCCCACCACCACACACACAGATTAGGTCTGGCTGACAAGATGGGCTCTCTTGGCCTTTTCCGCCTGCCCTGGCTGACGCCGGCCTCCTGGCCTGGTGGCCAGCTCCCAACGCCGCACGGGAGCAGCGCGACCTGGGCTAGGACCGCCTAGACCTTGAAGTTTGACAAAAAACAACCAGAGATTACCAGAGCTCCCTCCCTTCTCCGCAGACACACACGCACCGTCAGACCGCCGCCACTTCCTGCCTTTGTTTTCCATCCTCCAAACAATTTTGGCCTCTTGCTTGAGCCGCCCTCGGGCTCCGGGTGGATGATACACGGAAATGGGCGCAGAGGACTGTTTTCAGGAGATGGCCCCGCGCTCGGGGCGCTCCTGAGAAAGGACTGCTCGTGGGAAACCAGTCGCTGGGGCCAATGTCACAGCCCTGCCAGCCGCGGCCTCTTCAAGAAATGCAAGTGGGACTTGGCCTTCGGGGCAGTCTTGCTCTGGGCGGGTCTTCTGGGCGCTCTGCGGAGCTTAGCTCGAATGCTGGGCCTCCTGCAAGGCGGAAGAGTCAATTAGGCCAAGAGCGGAGTCAAATCCAAGGACCCGCAGTTCTGCCTCCCCTTTCTCTCCCAAGATTTGGTCTGCTCCTCCGAGTGGCACTCCCCCCTCCCAGCCCCGCAGCCGGTCCGCCTGGCCAAACTGACTCCTTGGGCCGCGTACTCAGGACCAGACCCGCCTAACTGGGACCGCGGCGCTGCCTGGGCGAGCTGAGCGGTCCCTCCTGCGCCTGCCTGGGATTAAAGGCATTCGGCGGCCCCAGGCATTTTCTTTTCTCCTGGCACCGAAACCCTTTTCCCTCGTTCACCTTCACGGCAGCGCCCCCACCAGCGCCCCTTCCAAGCTGCAAGTCCCTCGGGTATGCAGCTTCGGCCCAGCATCCCGAATTGCCCCGCCAACCGCTCCCAGAGCACCTTCCTGGGCCCCAGTCTTTTTCGGAAAATTGGCCTTTGTCTTCCGCAGCCACCCATGGGATCCAGACGTGCAGGAACCCTCTTGGGCTGGCCCTTGAGGAGGACAGGGGAAGCATAGGTGAAGCCGAGCAGAGTCCTCTCGCCCCCCCATACATACCTTTCTGTGGGCACCCGCTCTGTCCGCACCAAGGGGAAAATGGCCTAATTAGGAGGGGCTGCAACAGCCTGGGGAGGGGAAGGGGCTGGGCGTCCCCCCGCAGGCGGCTGGGCCACCGTGGCCGTCTGTTTAGGCACAAGCTGAAGTTGACTGCCAAAACTGCTATAAAACCACAGGTCTGTCTAGAACTGTTTTCGGTTCCCCCTAGATGCCCCCGATTCAATTATGGTCTTAAAAGCCCTAATACAAGTGCAAGAATTTGTTTGCCTTCACTCAGGGGCGGGGCGAACCCCCGCAATGGTGGCGCCTTTGTTATGACAAAGTCACGGAAACCTCCTACATTCCTTTTGTTCCTGAGTCGGGGTGGTGGGGACTGGGTGGGCTGTTGGGAGACAGTTGGGGATGGTGAAAAATCAAGTCTGGGCACAGTGTAAGTTCTGTTCTTTGCGAACCTCTTCTTCTCGCTTACATTTTGTCTTCAAGAAAGATGCTGTGGAGAAACAAACATTTTGCCCTATTGGTTGCTTTTAGCAATCAAAAAGTGTCTCTCCGCGCCCCCTCCCCCCAACTGCAGAACAATCCAGTGATTCCCAGGTTTAGGGGGTCTAAGCGCCCCCTTTCTCCAGCAACCTTCCCCCTTCCTTCCCACTGAACCTTCGCATTCACACCACTGCCATCCGCTGCACAAGCAAGTGGAGAAATATGTCAAGCTAAGCTGGAGATGCACAAATAATTTTCAGCTCAACCTCCAAGGATTCAAGGGGCATGAAAGTTCTTGCAGCAAATCTTGAATAAAGAGTTCATTAAACCTCTGTGTCTCAGAGTAACTTGATTTGTGATAAGCAACCCTTATAAAGGGGGGAGGAGAGGGAGGGAGCCACATAAACATTAATGCTAATAAATTAGTTTACTCCACTGTAGCATAATTACTTGATATTATTGATATTTACTGCGGGCATTCAAATGCAGTGGTGAGCCATCATTTGGGGGGGAGGGAAATGCATAATGAGAATATTCCTTTTCCAGTGCAATACACGATTAGATTTGTTATTGAGTCCGTTACAGTCAGCTCAGCAATAAATAAATAAATCGATGTTGACACTTAAATACCTAAGATCTTAGAGATTATGCTCTAAATCTCCCCAAGATATGTAAATACCTTCTGCTATTTCCTGGACGGGAGGGAAAGGGAAAAAGGTTATCCTTTTTCATTTCTCAACTTTCCTTCAGGAGTAACTCAGCTCCTTCTAAGAAACTGTTGTTAAGGGGGTGAAGTTGGGGGCTGGACCCCCTCCCAGCTCCAGGCTCAGCCTTCCTGCTAGCTTTCCCCCAACCTTGCTCACCCACTCTTGAAGGACCATAAGCATTTTTCTATTCCCTTTTATGTTTGTCTCTCTTTTTTCTTCCCCCCAAAATCACGCTCACAGTAGGAGCTATAGCGTCTCTCCGGGTTGGTTGCTGGGAACTGGACTGTTTGAGGGGGTCTTTGCCGCAGGAGGTGAGACTAGGAAGATCCCTTCTTTCTGATTTCAGTGTATTCCATCCCTGGGATGAGTGACAAGAAGGGCGCCGAGCCGTCTGAGTTTCTGCCTTGCCCAGCCACAGCTTTCACTCTCCTGAGCTTTGTGAGGCTGGAGAGGAGGCTGGCTACCCACCTTTCAGCCCTCACCCACCTCTTTGACGCCCCAACCCTTCCCGGAGCTCTGAAAACAACCTGGTGAGCCACCCCCCTCCCGGAAGGAAGGTGCAGCATGCGCAGGAGAAGGCTCCCTCGGATCCCAGCGTCCCTAGAGCAGCCCCAGGCTCGCTTCCATGGCGTGGTCCCCCGAGTTCTCGGCTCCAGCAGACTACGCGGGCCGCGGACCAGGGCGCCGTGGCGCAGCCCAACGCCTCTGAACCCCGGTGGGTAGCGAAAAGCGGTAGGCTGCTGCAAGAGGAGGCGGCCAGCAGCGAGAAGGAAGGCAGAGTGAGGATCCCGGGTGAGACGAAGGCCCTTCCGCGCCCTGCGGATCCCGGCCAAGCGCGGGACAAGCCTCCCGGGCAGTTGGCGGTTTCGGGACGGAAGGTACTAAAGCGCTTCGGAAGTGACCGTGAATACGAGCGTGTAATCAAGCCACCGTGCAAATCAGACAAGCCACGAGGCCGGCACATCTTAGCTGCGCACCCTGGACCCGAAGGGGGTCCAGTCAGGCTCTCGGAGGCCAAAGTGTTTTCCAGAGCGAGCCATTGGGGGCGGGGGGGGGGG
>PVJH01027664.1:0-28372 GCA_004026705.1 Nesogale talazaci | reverse complement strand
GTGTGTTCTCATTTATATGTATGATAGATGTTTAATGTTAAGTATAAGCTCGATTTCATTGATGTCTAGAAATTCTATATGGGTAAAAAATTGTGTACAGGTGCCATGTTGGCAAGGGGTGGATTGTGATGGGTAGGTTTGTTATGCCAACATGGCCACAGAAGATTGGTGGATCTGTTGTGACGGCACAGCCAATGAGCGCACAGGATGAGTTGAGGGGCAGATGTGGGAGGGGCTTCGCAGGTCCAGCCCCCTCTCTCTCTTGCTTCGGGATCTTCGGACCAGAGAGTTGCCTTGTTCTTCCTGTGCCTCGACCTCCAAGCAACACTGCCTGTGGGACACCTAATCGTGGACTGTGTTACTGTGAGTTGAGGATCCTTCAAGCCCTGCTTCACCACGCTCCTGAGATATACATCTCTTGAGCTGGGGACTGTTGGACTCTGTCATCTGGCTGACAGTTGGTGACAGTTGGTGACAGTTGGTGACTGTTGCTCTGCCGTTTGCTGCCTGTAACCAATAGCCTGGATTGCTCTACAGAGGACTCCAGTGAGTTACACTGAGCAACCTGTATTGTCTTATAGTTAACTTTTTCTCTTTTTATATTATATACTTTTCTCTTTATATATAAAAATAATTACTAGTGTCCTGAATTTTATTTCTCTAAGAGAACCCTGCCTGACACAGATGCTGAGTAGAGCTGACAAGGACAGCACTGTAGGAAAAACTCAAGTGCACACATAGTTTTCTCATTTCTAAAAAGGTGAAATGTTGATCAATGACATTTCTGGGTATCTGGCAACTTCCCAAAGAGAAATTGTTCCCAAAATTGTCAACTCATAGTGCATTTAGAGTTTGTTAATCCAGCTTTCTATTTAGAGGTTCTGAAAAGATTATGTTACAGTGTGCAACCAAAAGGCCTTATTTGCCACAGAAGGGGGACTGGTTTTGCCACCATGACAGTACTCATGCAGCCATGGCAAAAACAGCATGTCTCTCTTGCCCCACACACTTAGCTCACCTGACCTTGCTCCATGTACTTCCTTTCTGTTTCTGAGAATGAAGAGGGACATGAAAAGACAGTGATTTTAAGAGAGAGAAAGTGAAGTAAAACAGGAGGGAGGTGCTGTCAGTCATCCAAAGCGATGTATTTGAAAATGTTTCCAAGAATGGAACAGCCAACTTGACAAATGTGTTAAGTGTAATGGAGAGTACTTTGAAGGTAATAAGGCTGTTTAAAAAAATTTTTTAATATATAACTTTGCGGGGAAATCTGGTTTTATTGGGGGAGTGGGCACACTGTCATGTATACATGTATACATATATACATATATATATGAGTGTAGAAAAAGTTAATGGTAAGATATTTTTATAAATATATTCATTTTTAATTACTTCTATTGAGTCAATTTCAATCTTAGAAAGCAGAGTATAACTGCCTCCTTGTGCTCCCAAGGCTGTAAATCTTAACAGGAATGAAAAGCCTCAATGCATTCAAGCTGCTAACTTGGTAGCTTAGCAGCTCAATGAGTAATCTACTTCTCCATTCAAACCTAAACTACTTCCATCCACTAGATTCCAACTCATAACGATCTTGTGTTACTGAGACTACAAATCTTTATGGGAACAGAAAACCTCCTCTTTCACTCTTGGATCACCTGATGGGTTTGAACTGCTGATCTTTCTATTATCAGCCCAAGGAATAGCACACAACTAGGACTCCTTAAATGTATGCATAAATACATACTTTTGTATCTATGTTTCATTATCCTCATATGATCTTTCCACAAAGTATGTTTCCTAGGCCTTGGCTAAGTATTATTTAAACACTATGATAGAAAATGCTTGCTGAAGATTTCAATCATTTCAACCAAAAGCTGATAATAGAATACATGTTATTCCTTAGAAAAAAAAGGAAAAGTTAACTATCCAAGGAATGAGCACTAATAAATCAACGGTTTAAAACTTCACACACTGTCCCAGCCTGTGGGTCCGTAATTCGCAAGTCCTGGAAGAAGGAGCGGGAATTTGAGGGACAGGAGACGCGAGAAATGGAGACAAGACAGGATTCTGATCAAGTCTCGTTTATATAGGTTCCAACTTATATAGGCCAGCAAAGGGGGAACAAGCCGCAGATGTTTCCTGAGAAGCCTAATTGCAAAAACAACATATTCCTGTGTGTGGAAAGCCCCTGGTATTTTTGGCCAGCTCAGAATGTCAACACCGCCCATCACGAACAAACTGCACCTGTGGCTGCAGAGTGGAAAATTACAGAGCTCAGGCAATAAAGATCAAGACAATGGCCGGGCCTCATGGCTCCAGCCAGGCAAGGTTATGGCCGGGCCTCATGGCTCCGGACAACACACAATAAAAGGAAAGGGTTCCCATAATCTTTATTGAACTTCTCTAAATTCTCAAAATAGGTAAGAATGTTGTTTGCAATCTAAAAGTTAGTGTAGATTAAGACTTGGGAAAAAATTCTAACTGTAAATCTAACTATACCCCTTTAAACTGTGTGTCTATTGTCATAAGAACAAAAAGGGTATCAGGCATGCCCACTGTGCAGGGTGATAGTACTGACAGTGAAGGATCAGAATTATTCCATGTCGATTTTGTTACAGTCATCTCTCTCTAGGAAACCTTGTCTTCTCCTGAAGAGTAAAGTGTCAACATGGCTGAAGAGGAATGAAAGCTCAAGAAAGCACAGAGGACAGAGAGAACTTAGCCAGCCATTTTAAATAGATTCAAGACCCAGAATAAGTACCTATCAGAGTATACCAAAAATACCCATAGTAGTACAACAATTACTGCCACAAAATCCTGAGAAATAAAGAGAGAAGAAAGCGTTCTCAAGCACTAGGGCCATTGCCCAGATTTTCAAAAGAAATGAAAGGGGTTTACAAGACACGTGAATCTCAGGGTAACTTTAGATAATTTGTGAACATTTGCAAAAGAAAGTCAAACTCACTTGGATAAATTGGAGTAGCTTCATTTTCTTTGGAGTTCTTTTTCACAGCTAATGAGTAGACCTTGACTCATAGAGATATTGTACACGATGGGACCAGATCATTGTAATTCATAAGTAAGGGGGGCTTATAGCAACAGGAAAACACTGCTAACAGAACACTTATAATTTATACATGAGATATGCTGTCCAGAAATCAAACCCAGATCTTGCACACAGAACGCTAAAATTCCACCACCTAACTACTTTTATACCTTCTTTTGGTCTTTAGGAGAATGTCAGAAGCTTTCTTCTATCTTTTTTTCATAGAGTATTTAATAAGATATCTTAGATATTTTATTTAAGATAGAAAATGTGGGCTGAACACGCTAGATTTTGCAGGATTCATAGCTGAATGAACAGTGTTAATGAAGCAACAGAAGGGACCCTGAAGGAAGCGATATGCTAGCACTGAGGTACAAGAATCTGTGTGCCCAAGATTGTCATCTTGAAAGAGTACCTATTTCTCATTCGGTTGGGTAGGTGGTCCAGACTGATACGAGGAAAGAACACCGTGCATGACTGCTTGCTGTGACATTTTTAAAAATTGAAAGCTAGCTAAAGCTCCAAATTAACAACATAAATATTCTTAAAATATTTGTGAAGCCCTAAATCCATGTGCAATCAGTTGCATCCTATAAAGTTAACTTGGACTAATGCTAATAAAAGATTTTTCTTGTAAGACTAGCAAATGTTTCATTTAATTTTAACAAATAAAGCTCAAGACCAATTCAATAATGAATTCTTAATAAACAAAAACTCCAAGGAAGGATGATAGACTAAAACCTATGAACTATAATTATATGTTCAGAAAATTCAAGAGAATTAATTCCAATATGTTAGAATTCTTTTAAAATTGCTATAGATTTAAAAGTGTATTAAAAGTGATAACCAAGATAAAAGTATAAGTATCATTTTCCTACATGACTCAAGTAAAGATTTGGAAGTATAGAATTTTTATAGAACAGAATAGAAATAGTACAGAATTATTATAGAATTTTCTTTACATCATTGCATAGACATGAAATACCTACTAATACCATTATTGACTATGCAAAGGTATTCAACAATGTGGATCATAACAAACTATCTGTATCGTTCAGAATAATGGGCATCTAGCACATTTCATTGTGTTCATGTGCGATCTGTACATGGAATAAGAAGCAGTTGAGCAAATAAAACAGTGGACCGAATACAGCGTGGTTTAAAGTCAAGAAAAGTGTGCATCAAGGTTGTATTATATCATTGTGCTTTGTCAATCTGTACGCTGAGCAAAATCTAAGAAGCTGGGCTATAGGAAGAGGAACATGGCATCGGGATCAGAGGAAAGTTTATTAATAACCTTCATTATGCAGAAGACAAAAACCTTGCTTGCAGAAAGTGAAGAGAACTTGAAGTACTGGCTAATGAAGATCAAGGATTACAGTCAGTATGGATTGCAACTTAATGTAAAGAAATAGACTTCCAAGAAGATGGCGCCAATGTAGGGTCGCCTGTATGAACAGCTGGCTGTGAGACGGCCAGAGTTACGGGTGAGGTGGCCAAATTAGGGGACTGGGACCTGAGACTGACTCTTGCGGCACTCCAGGGTTCTTTTGTTAGTACTTCCATGGAGAGCGCAGTGGTTCTCTTCATGTGCACACAATCCCTTTGAGGGCGCCCACTGGCACCTTGATCCCTTGTCTGTGAGGCAACACACTTGGCTTGTCCCAGTCCCCTCACGACCCACACCATTCAGTGTGACTTGCCAGTTTGGAGGAGATGATCCATGATGCCCCCTTGGACCCCCATAGGTCCTGGACACAGGATGAAGAGGCTGCTAGAGGAATAGAGTTCCCACTGGGGATGGTCCCCAAAGAGACCCAGCTCCCTCCCCTGGTAGCTGAGATGAAACTAGGCTCTGCAGACAGCCCAGTTATATGAAGAAGCGTCTGCTCTCTCTCACCGGTGAGGGTGAGACAAAGGCACTGCTGGAACCTGTTGCACAACTGGCTCCAGAAGGTTGCTAGATTTGTTCCTATTTTCATTTGAGAAAGGAAACACAAAACTCCTGACCCCACCAGAGGAAGCCGGAACGCAGCCTTTCCTGGTTTTACAGTGGCTTTTCCTTTGCACGCAATGGAGTCTGAGGAAGCAGGCCCACAGTCCTTAGCCAAATAGAACTCTGGTTGGAAGTCCCTCTTCCCTGGGGCATCCACTGTAATAGTCCATTCCCACTGTAGGAGCACACCATAAGGGATGAATAGTTCTGAGTTGTGTAAGAATCCACTGTTGTAAGCACAATAACAGAAGGACTGCACTCTCCCTACAGGATGCACAGCATTGATAAGGGACTCTGATACACTCAATATACTCCTCACTTACCCCAACCACCATAATCTCTGGAATATGTTCCCTCCACCTGAGTAACAAACACACTCCTTTAACTGACCAAATAAAATTGCACCTCCTATAACCCTCTTCTCCAGCTCTTTATAAATTACTATACTTAAAGGGAAGACTTCTCATGATTAATGTCACCACTTAAAACCTACTCCCAAGCACCAATACCCTAATCCTCCTACTCACCTGACTCATGGTTCCTCTTCATCTACACACAATACATTTTTCAGTACCTATATGATCCTCTCCGAACCCACAGAGCTATCTCCTCCCCACCGATACATCGCAGAAGGCCTCACACCACTTTTATCTCAACCAAGATCCGATGCAAACAACAACCAACACCCACAGCTGTCGTAAAAATTTATACAAACAAAAGTCAATTACCAAAGATGACCAAAACCCAAAATTTACACACAAGTATCCCTTGAATAGTAAAGAAGGAATCCAAGAGAATGCTATTTAGAACCACACAAGAAATTAGGGGATCAATCTGATGAAAAAATAGAAATACTAGAATCCTCACACTATAGAGAAATCCAGGAGTTAAGAATGGCATAGCAGAAATAAAGAAGTGGAATGATCTCACAATAGAATTCAACTATGAAAAACTGAATCAGCAATCTCAATGATAACCAAGCAGAATTCAGCAAACAAGAGAAACAATCAAACAAAAAAGCAAAAGAATCTGAAGAAAACCTGAGCATGATGGGGGATTCCATGAAGTGAAATAATATTCGGGTTATTGTGGTATCTGGACAGGAAGAAATAAGTAAGCTTCCAGTTAAAATAGTAAGGAAATTATGGGAAGAAAATATCCCCAATATCACAAAGGAAGAAATAATAACCAATAAGGAAGCAGAGAGAACACCAATTAGATTAAATCCTACCCCCATCAAGAAATATGGTAATCAAATTATTTAATTTCAAGGAAAGGTAGAGAATCATGAGAGCACGTAGATAGAAAAAAGCAGTCACAAACCAGGGTAAAGCAGTTAAGAATAAGGTCAGACCTCTCTGCAGCGATCACACAGGAAAGAAGAAAATGGAGCAATGTATTCTGAAAGTTGAAAGACAACACTTGCAATCCTTTTCAAGCAAAGTTCTCCATCAAATTTCCAGGAAAATATGTTTCCTCAAATAAGGAAGCATTTAGAGAATTCGTAAAAACAAAGCCACCAATACAAAAAAATATTCTCCAGTTCTTTATGGACAGAAAACCAATAATCACAACACACAAATGCAAGGACACCACAGAGTGTAACACCACCCAGAAACCAACACCCCCCCCAAACAATACCAAAAACACTACAGAACCAATAGAGAAATAAGGACAAGAACACTCTCCTCACACATGCACACACACACACACACATAAACACACACTACCCTATAAAAGGTTAAGGAAGAAAAATATCAAACAAATAGTCCAAGATGACAACAACTAGTCTACATTTAGAGTTAATTACACTGAATATTAATGGCATCTATTAAGAGACAAAAAATAGCAGATTGGATTAGACAAAAAAATCCATCAATCTGCTCCTTCAAAAGACTCATCTCAAACTCATAGACAAAACTAGAATCTAAGGATGGTGGAAAATTTCCCAAGCTAATGTCAATTTAAAAAAAGGGTAGAGGTTGAGTGCGGCACTGCGGCCCACAGGATTGGTGGTTCATATTCACCAGCAGCTCTCCAGGAGCAATGCTGGGCCTCCTACTCCCACCAGGGGGCCATGATGTCCACAAAAAACAACAACAATAGCAACAACAAGGGTAGAGAGAAGCAACAAGCCCACATGGACTAAGCACACCAGCCTGTGCAATCATGACGTGTTGACAGAGTTAGGTAATAGGCACCAGAAGACCCAAAACATTAAATATTTTGTTGAGAACAAGGTGAGTTCAGAGCAGAGACCCCCAAACCCATCTGTAGACAATGGGACATCCCCTCACAGATGGGTTACAAGGAAGGGATGAGTCAGCCAGGACACATAGCACCAATGAAACACACAATATTTCTCCGGTTCTCTGAGGCTTCCTCATCTCCTGCTATCATGACCCCAGTCCTGCCTTTCAATTGTGGCTAGATGGGAGCACACACATGGTACAGATAAGAGCTGGAAACACAGGAAATATAGGCCAGAGAAAGCCTTCGGCACCAATATTGAGAGTAGCCATACCAGAAGGGTAACAGTAAGGTAGGGAGGAAAGGGGAAACCGACCACAATGACCTACCTATAACAGCCCCCCCCCCAGGGGGATGGACAACAGACAAGGGGGTGGGAGAGACATTGAACAGTGCACGACATGAAAAAAATTATAATTTGTAAATTATCAAGGGTTTACGTGGGAGAGAGGGAGCAAGGGAG
The DNA here is from genome assembly GCA_004026705.1 of Nesogale talazaci. NCBI lineage: Eukaryota > Metazoa > Chordata > Mammalia > Afrosoricida > Tenrecidae > Nesogale > Nesogale talazaci. The sequence goes on along the minus strand of PVJH01027664.1, from coordinate 20,617 downwards.
GGGAGGATAAAGGGAGGTGGAGGGAGGGGAAAAAATGAGGAGCTGATACCAAGGGCTCAAATACAAAGAAAATGCTTTGAAAACAACGATGGCAACATATGTACCAGTGTACTTGAAGCAATGAATGGACGTATGGGTTGTGATAAGAGTTGTAGGAGCCCCCAATAAATGATTTTTTAAAACGTTCTACAAAGGAAGACTTAGATGTATGAAAAAAAAAAACATTTTCAAATATTTCAAATAAAATTATTAAAGGAGGTCAAGGTAGAACCAACACATGAAAGTTATAGGAACCATGGTTAAATCCCAGAAAGAACTGTCTTATAATTGAAGCATGCCAACTGTGAAATCATTTATCTCAGAGATTCCATAATACTATGAAAGCTCTGAGTGATTCTTATATCATCCTTTTGACAAAGATAATAAACAATACAAACTTATCAACACATTCGGAATTATTTCCTAAACCTTAAAGTGCCTCTGCATCTAACAGAATTAAGGTTTGTAATTAGTTTTGATGTGTTTAAATGAAAAGTCATAATTGTATGACAACAGAGAAAATGCTGCAAGAGTATCAAAGAGTAAAATCATAGGGAACTAAAAAAGGATGAATAAAAAATACTGAAGAATATAGTTTTTTTCTGTTGTTTTTCTGAAATATGCCTATTCTTTTTTAAAAAGAACTATATAGCAGCATCTATGAACTGCTTGAAACTCCACTTTAGCATAACATACACCAAAAACAATTCACTAAATTTGAACCTTAATATCTAAGTTCAGGTTTCTGCTCTGCTTCTGTTTAATAGCGTTGCTTTGAGCAAATTAATCCCTTTTGATCTTAATTTTCTTCACCTATTTCAAAGTATTATTTTCAAAAGGCTAAAAATATGGCTATCAAACAAGTATAGAATGGACCATTGTCAAAGAATTGTTCAATTCATTAATGAGGGGACCAGCAGAATGTAAATAACTTCCTAAAGGATTATCCAAACCCAAAGAGCAAACTTACTGCTGAGTTGTTACCTGCTCTTTGCAACCGGAAAGGATGGGATAGTGTTGTCTCTGTGAGTTTCTGAGACTGCAACTCTGGATGGGAAGAGAAGTCTCCATCTTTCTCCTTATGGAATAGATACAAAGAGAGGTTACTGGAATAGTGCTGAAATAAATACAAAATAAAAGAAAATACATGACAAGCTAGTGTCCTGTAGAAAAAGTAAATCTTTGGAGCTAACTGTTATGTTGTCAATTGTCATGGAGTCGTTTCTGATTCAAAGCAATCATATGGACAAAAGAACAAAACACCACCTTGTCCTGTGCCTTCGTAACAGTTGCTGTGTGTTTGTTTGAGCCCTCTACTGTAGCCACTATGTCTGCCTGTCCAATTGAAGGTTTTTCTATTTTTACTGACTGTGGCAGTCACCTAATCTGGTGTCAGTTGGAGGATGAAGAGTGTAGGGGTGAAGTCTGGCCTGTCAATCTAGAGATAGCCAATGAGACCTCCTTGTGGGCATGGCCTTCTCCTGAGAATTCTGGGAAATGTGTTAATTCCTTCATGGAGGTGGAGACACTATCTCTCTCAGTTCACTCCCTGGAAGACACTGGACTGAAAAGGCTGGCTTCCTGTGAGACATCCCTGAGGAGAAGCCAAATAACATGGACCTACCCTGGTGCTTGCTACCAGGCTTCTGAAGCTGGAGAAACCACATGGAGACATCTGCCAGTGTTGAGAGGCTTACAGTGCCACTGGATACCAAGACTTTCTATTCACTGGCCTGTGATCAATTTGCATTTGGCATCACTGCATGCGTTTTGTGAGTCTGAAGGACTTTGTAGATTGCTGTGGGACATTTGGGCTAATATCCGATTTATGACCTTGGACTAGACTGGGTTGGGATGTTTTTCTCAATATTCAATTGCTCTTTTATATAAACCTCTTTCTTATTCACATACATGTGTTTATGAATTTGTTTCTCTAAACTACCTAGACTAACACACTGGCCTTCTTTACTAATCCTTTTACTGACCATCTTACTGTCCCCAAGAATTGTCCCTCTTAATAATATACCCAATGTAAGTTTCATAGTTAGATTTCATGTCAATTTGTCTCCGCCAGGATTCTCCGTCATTTTGTAATTAATACTTACAATTCCCCATAATCTGACCTAACACAATATAAGCACAGCTGATCACAGATCTCAAATGATCGATTAAAAGGATGTTTACTTATAGGGGTGACATGCTTACTATATAAGTGAGTGCTGTGGAAAATCTGGCTTGCTTTTAGCAGGGTCTGGATTTTGAACTTAACTCATTGTCTTCTGATTCTTTGGACTTGAGCCAACAGCCTGCCACATTGCATGCCAAACTTAAACGTTATCAGTAGACTACTGATTTTGTCTTATTGACTCCAATCTGCTGTGGCAGTTACATAATATTGTGTCAGCTTGAAGATATGAAAGTACAGGATTACAAAAAAAAGGGGGGGGGACACTGAGCCCCAGTGGCGTAAGTAGTTGAGTGTGGGACTGCCGCCCACGGGCTTGGCTTTTCAAATCCAGCGGCGGCTCTCAGGAGTAGCGCTGGATAGCTCCCATGACCACCAGAGGGCACTGATTGCCCCCCCCCCCCAAAAAAAAAGCAAGCAAAAGAAAGGAAGTGTAGGAGTGGAGTCTAGCCTGTCAATCAGGTGATAACCTGATTGTGGGTGTGGCCTTCTCATAAGGAAGGTCCTGGAAACCTTCTACCCACCCCTCTCTGCTTTTACCTTCCTGAACCACGCTGAACTTCCAGAACCCTGAGATGCTTCTACCACCATTGAATCCATAAGACTTTTCACCCGTCAGCCTGTGATCTTCCTGCATTTTGCATCATGGTATGTGGCTGTATGAGTCCAGAGAAGGACTTATGAACTAGAATTGAGCTTATGGACTCATCTTGGCTGAGTTAAGATGCTTTCTTGATATATAACTACTTCATGGTATAAAATCCTGTCATATACATACATGAGTATCACTGGATTTGTTTCTCTAGTCAACCCAGCCTAACGCACCTGCCAACTTGCATTGACTTCTGCAACTGGAAGTATGACCTGCTGTCCTTGAAGTCATTCACCTCTGCAGTCACCTGTGGTCTTCCTATCAACCTTGGTTCATCGGGATCTGTGGTTAGGAGAATCCTCCAGCATAACCTTTAACCATGGACTTGCACTTGACTCATCTGCTTTTATAACTGTGTGAGCCATAGTATCTATATATGGATATGTTGTTAGGTAGTACTGATTCAGTTCCATCATAGTAACCCTATGTAAAACACAGTGAAATATTGGCCAGACCTCCTAAATATTCATGTGCTTTAGCACATTGTTACAAACACTACGCAATCCTTCTTGTCAAAGTCTCTCTTTTGCCCCAATACCTTACCAATCTAGCATGATGTACACCAGGAACTGATCACTTCAGACAACATGCCCAAAATATGTAAGCCAGAGTCTCTCTATCATTGTCTCTCAGGAACCTTATGGCTGTACTACATCCTAGATCCATTTGTTCTCTTAGCAGGCCAAAATGCTTCCCATATTCTTCATCAAAAGCATAGTTAAAATACATCAAATTTTCTTGTGCTTTTCTTGTGCAAGGTCCAACTTTCACATGCATATACGGCAAATGAAAATACTATGGCTTCAGTTAGGCACACTTCAGTCCTATAAGTAACATCCTTGCTTTTCAATACATTATGCAAAACCTCTTATGCAAGAGGCTTACTAAACTCTATGCATAGTTTGATCTCTTGACTGCTACTTCCATAAACATTAATTGTCTATCAAAACAATATGAAATCCTTGGCAACTTCAATCTTTCCCCCATTCTTCATGATGTTACTCATCGGTCCGGTTGTGAGGATTTTAATCTTTATACTGTCACAATCCATACTGAAGGTTTCAATGCTTGATCTTCATCAGCCAGGCCTCAAGCCTTCCGCACTTTCAGCAAGCAAGGTTTGTCACCTTCATGCCATACACTGTTAATAGACCTTCTTCCAATCCTGATGTAGCATTCTTCTTCATATTACCCAGCTTCTCTGATGATTTGCTTAGCTATCAGATGGAACAAGTACTACCATTAGGTCTTTGCACAATTCATTATAATACTTTGCTTTTTATTCTCAAGCATCCATTTGAAATTTTCTGTTCAGCTCTTTGACTTCATTATTTCTTCCTTGTCTTTGCTATTCTAAAATTTAGAACAAACTTCAGAGTCTCTGATTATATTAACTTTAATTTTTCCTTTATTTTCTGTCTTTTTAATGACCTTTGCTATATATTACACACACATAAATGTGTGTCATTGAGTTTGCCTTTTTTTTAGAGAACCCTACCTAATACATGAGATAGAATCTCACCATACCTACTTCTAAGGAACACTTGACAATATTTTTCCAAAGACATATTTGTTCATTCTTCTGGCATTTTATAGTATGTTCAATATTTTTGTCAATACCAACCATATTTGAAGGCATCAGTTTTTCTCCAATATTCATTATTCATTGACTAGATTTTTCATGTGTATAAGGCCATTGTATATGCCATAGTTTGGATGAGGAGACCATAGTCTTCAAGTGACAAAATTTCTTTTTGACACCTTACAGAGATCTTTTGCAACAGAGATGCTCAATGAAATAGGTCATTTGAGTTCTTTACTGCTGCTTCCATAAGTACTATTTGGGGTCCAAGTAAATGAAATGTCCTACAGAAAAATTGAACCTTTGTGGCTAAATATACGTGTATGTCTCCCAAACAAAATTCTTATTTTACAAGGTAAGAATTATTTTCTCTATATACATTTTATGCAAATAGATCTACCCTTAAAATGTTGTTAAATATGCTAGTCAATACCAGTAAGTTAAACAAAGGTGCATACCTCTAAAGAATTAAATTACCTCATTAGACCTTATGCCATTGAGGAAACAAAAGGTCATCTTTTTTGCATATATTCAAGTTTTGAAAATATTTAACAAATGAATTGAGTGTGACAATTTCAATCTTTAAGCTTGTTCTCACTCAATGCCATTCTGTTGATTCAGACTCAGAGTCAGTCAGTAGACAGAGTGTCCCTCTGGGTTTGAGTCAACCTTTATAGGAGCAGACAGTCTAAACTGTCTCCTGCAGAAAAAAATTGTGGGTGTAAAATACTGACTTTGTAATTACTAACTCAATTCATAATCCACTATGTTCCATCACTGCAATCAAAAGATATAGCATCTGGGGTCTTCAAGATAAACAAGCAGTCATCTAGCTTAGAAGCAACAAAGTCCGCATGGAAGAAACACACTAGCCTGTGTGATCACGAGGTGTCAATGGGATCAAGTGTCAGCCATCAAAGAACAAAAACTCATATCATTGTGAAAGAGAGGAAGTGCAGAGTGGAGACCCAACGTCCATCTGTATGCACCTGGACATGCCCTTACAGAAGGGCCGTGGGGAGGAGATGAGTCAGTCAGGGTGCAATTTAACAATGATGGAACATACGATTTTCCTCTAGTTATTTAATGCTTCCTTTCCACCCACCACCCACCCTCACTATAATGATACCAATTCTACCTTACAAATCCAGCTAGACCAGAGCATGTGCAGTGATACAGATAAGAACTTGAAATACAGGAAATCCTCAGGATAAACTCCTGAGGCCCAATAATAAGAGTAATGATACCAGGAGGAGAAGGGGAAGGAGGGATAGAGAGGGGGAGCTGATCAGAATGATCCTTTCCCTGGGAGATGGACAACAGAAAAGTGGGTAAAAGGCAATATCAGACAGTGTAAGACATGATATAATAATAATAGTAATTTATAAATTATCAAGGGTTTGAGAGGGAAGGAGTATAGGAAAGGAGGGGGAGCATGAAGAGCTGATACCTAGGGCTCAAATAGAAAGAACATATTTGGAGGAGGAGGATGGCAACCAATATACAAATGTGCTTGATCCAATGGATGGATGTATGGATTGTGATAAGACTTGTATGGGCCCCCAATGAAATGATTTCTTTCAATGTGCTGGAAAAAAACTTGGCTTATACTTGAGTGTATACGGTACTTTCAGTCCACTCACAACGGTTCTTTGCTTGCCCAAACTCATTCACTTCACTATCTAAAAGTCAGTCTGTAAGTTGAATAGTATGCTTTACTGTTCCCTAATAGTCACCAATGCTGATATTTTAACTTCCATTAAGCCTTGTTGATTGACCTCCTAATTATCTCCTATCTGTTTCAAGATTTCACTTATATATCACTGCCTAGGACCTCCCTACTCTCCCAGAAGAAGATTCCCCTCCTTTACTTCTTTGATCCCATGACACCATGTACCTCCCCACCCCTCCCACATCATAATCAAGCTTTCAATTTTTGTGTCCCAGGGATACACAGGTTCCTTCCTAAATAGTAAAAATAGTTCACTATTTTTGCTCATTGTTTACATCCTAATGCTTGGAATGTTGAAGGAGCCTAATACATATTTTGTTAAATGTATATTGGGGGAATAAGTACAGATTAAATGTACAGATATTTGAGAAATAAAGGGATATGAAGAAAGGGAAAGGGAAATTGAGGATGTAAAGAGGGAATGAAGAACAAAAGGAAGAGACTGTGAAAGGGAGAAAGCAAGGAAGAAAAAGATGCTTGAAATATAAGGTTTCAGAGTTGTGAAATCCTTAACAATCAAATTGACTTACCTACTCATTTTACATATGTGAGGTTTAGAAATTTGAAGCAACATCTCCCAAACCATACAAGCTACGATAAAGCCTTGGTCCCATGACTCCCTGGTATAATACCAGCACACAGAGAACATTGGTAGATGGAACGTAAGCAAACTGGAACTCTTTCTTACTCTTAGCAATGCTGCTGGCACTTAGTCATTTATTCTCCTAACTGGAGATAGTACATAAGAACTAGAGGGACAATATTGTGATTCATCATTCTCTGGACCCTTGACCATTCACCTTACATCTGAAAAATAATAATGTCTCCCTAAGAAATGGAACTGCCATTCTCCAAGAAGTTCTTGAATATTCTTTTGTGGTAAATGGAAGGTTAGGGGGTTACTTTTCCATGGAAGACTCAAAGTAGCTAATTTCCCTTTCTCCTCCCCACCCCACACCAATTTCAAATTCATCCATCAGCTGGCAGGAAAGAACAATACATGAAACAAGAATAAAAGCCTTTCTATTAAATTCCTTGTGGGTGAACTTTGCAGATAAAGCAGAACAATCTGATCTTAGCAAGTTAAATGCCTTGCAAATCACAATGTGCTGTACCCTTCAGATGCATCCTTATGTAAAATAAATCACCTAGTATTATCATAACAGTATTTGGTAAATTTGCAAGTGCAGTGGAGTGAGAGGGATTGGCTTCAGAAGAAATCTGCCTATATATTTACATCAATCTGAATATATACCAGGGGTCACCAGTCAATTGGGGAAAGGTAACTCTTTTTCATCTATGTACAATTATAATAACATGGTAGTTCTACTGGGACAAGAGGAAGGAAAATAGAATGCAGAGGGAAAAAGGAGGAATAAAGAATGATACCATTGGGCCCTTGAGGATATGGAATCAGACACAATGACAGAGCGAAGATGGAAGGTCACTACTTGATCAATGCAACTCCCTGCAGGAAATCATAGTAAATTGCATGGAATGACCAGAAGATCAGGTAAGCGATAAGATATTCTAACGCATGGTGATCACTGTTTGGAGACCATCTACCCCCTAATACTCACTGTTATTGAGCTGATCGTAACCTATAGGAATCCTGTAGGACAGAGTAGAACTGTCTTATGTAATCTGCAAGGCAGACTGCCACATCTTTCTCCAGCAGAGCAGTTGATAGATTCAAACCACCAACCTTTTGGCTAGTAATGGAGTGCTTTAAGCACTGTGCCAACAGGGCTAGTACAAATCATATATATTATAAAATGTTTATAAATAGATGTAAAAATAAACATTCATATAGACTGTACTGGCTAAACAGACAGGAAGCAAAAATACTGTTAGTTTTCTTTACTAGTTGGCCATCCACTTTCATATTTTGACATAGCACTACTCTTTATCTTATTTTCTTTGGTTTTTATTAATTGGGATTTAATACACATTAAATGTGTATTAAATGTGGTTCAATCACTTCCAGAAGAATTGTACAATTGCGACCACAACCAGTTGCTATTTTTTTCTACATGAATCACCCAGCACCTGTATTTTCTTATAACTTGCTTATGTTTGACATCACTGGGAGCTGCAAATAAACATTATGCTCGCCCACTAACCACAACATTAGAGATTTGAGTTCACCTAACTGCTCCTCAGAAAAACAGGTGTCATGCTGTACTTTGAAAAAAATCAGCGATTGAAATAATGAGATCACCGTTACTCAGATTCAACATCATACGACAAATGACTACCAGCATTAGAACTTCAACACAAACTGAACTGCAACCATTGCCTCCCCAACTGAAAGCAAAGTAATGTGTATGTTTGTGTGGGGGCATAGACACACACATGTCTCTTTCCATTAACCTTTTACTCACTCAACTTCACCATTGTTCTTAAACAAATGAAAGTAGAGCTCACAAAATAGTTTTTTATTATCTACCCAATAGTAATCTCACTTCTCCAGGTAGGCCTATGTAGACTAAATGTCTAATATAACATTAAAGAAGATTTCTTTCTAAATTGTCAAATCAAAATTTTAATATTGAGACTTTTAAAATCATATCATCATCATCATAGATACTCTTTAGAAAAGGTTTTCTTCTGTGCGAATAACTGTGTCTTGAACAAACAAACAAGAACACCCAAACTATGACCATCACAATAATCAGGCCTAAGCTTTACTGAAAAAAGATTTGTTTTATTGTCTTCATTTTAAAACATAGTATTCATATTACAGATTGTATACAATGATAACACATGAAAATACAATGATAACACATGGAAAATTCCCCCCAAACTGACAAAATAAAAAGTTGGTGTATTTTATATATGTATGTAAACATCTCTTACATGTACAGAAAATACCTACAGCCAAGCAATTAATATGGCAAATTAAGATTGTTCTATCACTGTGACGTTTAATTGTAGAGTGTATGCTGGAAAAAAAAACTTACCAGTTTGTTCATGGTTTATGCCATAGTCTCTTACAGTTCAGTACAGAAAGTGAGATTTTAAATAGATAAAACCTGAACCACACTCACTGATACTGCGTCAATGGCATCTCATTCCAGAAGACAGGGTAGAACTGCTTTGTGGGTTTCGGAGACTGTCATGCGTCACAGGAGTAGAAAGTCCTGTCTTTCCCCAAAGGGTGACTTTCAGCCATTGAGCAGCCCAAGACAGGGCCACCAGGCCACCAGGACTCTCTCTGAAAAAGATAAGCGCAGAACTATGAGGTCAGCAACAGTGGTGCCATTCTATCCGACAAGGCAAGTAGATGCTGTAATGATGTATATACAAAAGCGATTTAACTATGAAAGTGTATTATATGTGAATATTATATCAAGAAAACCACTTTATAGAAAAGAAAAGAAGTGGTTGTGCCCCGGTGGCGTAGTGGTTGAGTGCGGGACTGCAGCCCACGGACTTGGTGGTTCAAATCCAGCAGTAGCTCTCAGGAGCAAGGCTGGGCCTCCCACTCCCACCAGAGGGCAGTGATGCACCCCCCCCCCAAAAAAAAGAAAGAAACGAAGCTTGGCAAATGGTTACCATGTGTGAAGGAGGAAGAGTTTTTGCTTAGGGGGCACTGAGTTTATATTAATATTGGTGGAATAATTTGGAAAAAAGTATCAATAATGATTGTACAACACAGAGTATAACCCATGGCACTGAATTATCCATGGAGTGTTGCTGAATTGGAGAATGCTTTGTTGCATACATCTTTGCCAAAATTTAAAAAGTGATAATTATACAACTAGCAATGAGTACAAGGAAGAAGAAAATGTTCTAAAATTGATTGTGGTAATGATTATACAACTCTTCTTGATATGACTGATCTATTGACTTGCATGACATGTGGATGAAAATCCAATAAAATTATTTTATAAAGAGATAAGGCAATTCACTTGTTTGAAATGTAAAGATAAATGCATAATAAAGATATGAGTAAACATTTCTATGCCAAACAACTCCTTTCTTGATCAAATGAGAAAAAAAGTATGAATAAACCCCAATGGGATATGAGAGGAGTATTGTTGACTGGGTGTGGGTATGCACATGCATGTGTTGGAAGAGTTTAACATAGAACTATGCTTTTAATCAAGTTGAAGAAACATAAGAATATAGTTTTAAATAACCTAAGTAATAAAATTAATCTACTGGGAACATATAAGAATTTTATCTCTTATGAAAAATATCTTATTCACAAGTTTCTGTGAAATAGTTTCAAGAGTAATCATGGTGGTAGACGCCATGGTTTTAACTCATACCAACCGTAAGCACAACAGGTAAAAAAAGTGTTGCTTAGTTCTATGCCATTTTCATAATTGTTCCAATGTTTGAACTCATTGTTGTAGTCACTGTATCAATCCATCTTGGTGAGAAGCTTTGTTTCCCTGCACTTACACTTTGGTAAGCATGACATCCTGTTCCAGGGATTGGTCTCTTCAGACAACATGTCCAAAGTACTTGATATGAAGTCTCACCATGCTTGCTTCTAAGAAGCATTTTGGCTGTTTCTTCCAAGACAGGTCGGTCTGTTTTTCTATAAGTCCACCACAATTTGACTATTCTTGACCAATACCATAATTCAAGTGACTCCGTCCTTCTGTGGTCTCCCCATTCATTGTCCAGTTTTCACATGCATGTGAGGTGATGTGCAAGGCCATGGCTTGATGCACCTTAGTTCTCAGACTAACATCTCTGCTTTTCAACACTCTTAAGAGGTCTTGTGCAGTGACATTTCCAAGTCTCATACCTTGTTTGATAGCTTTCTCTTTTTTTCATAATCGTGAGAGCTTGTTGGGGAAGTCAACTGCTGTTGTTAGGTGCCATTGAGTCCGTTCTGACCCATAGCATCCCTATTTCCAGCAGAATGAATCATCACCTGCTCCCGTGTCATCTTCCCTATCGTTCTTATGTGTGAGCCCACTGCTGCAGCCTCTATGTCAATCCATGTCATGGAGGTCTTTCCTCCTCTTTGCTGCCCCTCCACTTTACCAACTTTGATGCTTTCCTGCAGTGACAGGTCTCTTCTGTGAATAGATTACCAAAAACAAAGATCATTAGTCAGTAAGGATGCTGTCATTGGTCCATGGCAGCACCAAGCCAAGTCTGTCTCCAGTTCTCAACCTCTTAGCCAGATGGTCCCTTGGCCTCTGCCTCCATGCATCAAAAAGCCTGCCTGTTTCTCTGCCCCACAGTCCCAAAATATCGGTGCTGCTCCTCTGCTCTGTCTAATGGCTACCCTGCCATGGCCCCTGGTCTTAGCCTGGCTCCTTTGCTCTGTCTCGTAGTCTCCATGCTACAGACACTGATTCCTCTAGTCTCCGTCTCCACCACTTCAAACAGAGAACCTGGACACACTCTTTCTATTGTTCTGGGCCACCTTGTTTGATTACTTGACCACGGCATCCATGAACATCAATTGTTCCGAGCAAGACAAAAATCTTTGACAGCTTCAATCTTTTTTCCATGTATCATGATGATGTCTATTGGTTCAGTTGTGAGGATTTGGGTTTCCTTTACATTGAATAACAATTCATTCTGAAGGCTGCAATCCTAGATCTTTACCCACAAGTTCTTCAAATTCCTCTTACTTTCAGCAACCATTTGAGTCATCTGCCTATCAAAAGTTGTTTACAAGCTTTCCTCCAATCCTAGTGCTGAATTCTTTCTCGTACAGCCCAGGTTCTCACACTGCTTGCTCACAAATACAGATTAGACAAGTACGGTGAAAGAATGTAACCCCGACTCATCTCTTTTCTGATATTGAACCACACCATCCTCCCTTGCTCTGCTCTAATGATGGCCTTTTGTCCATGTACGGGTTATACATGTGGATAATGAAGTGGTCTGAAATTTCCATTCTTCTCAATATTATTTACAATTTGTTATTATTTATGTAGTCAATGCCTTTATCTAATCAATAAAACACAAATTCTCTGCTTTCAGTTACGATCCATCAGCAACAATACATCCATTGTCCTCTTCTGAATCTGGCTTGAAGGTCTGGCAGGTTCCTGACAATGTACTGCTGCCACCATTTAAAAATAATCTCCAACAAAATTTTGCTTGCATGTGATTTTGTAATGATTTCAATCAATAGCCTTCGCATTCTGTTCTGTCCTCCATTTTTGGAATGGACATAAATCTAGATTTCTTTGAGTTGGTTGGCCATGTAGAACTCTTTCAAATTTCTTGGCATAGCCTAGTGATGCCTTGTTTTTTATTAATGCCCTCAGTGCAGCTTGGATTTCTTTCAGTATCATCAGTTATTGATCATATGCTACTTTGGAAATGGCCATATGCTGATCAGTTCTTTTTGGAAAAGTGACTCTATATTCTTTCCACCTTCTTTACATACTTACTGAATCAGTATTTTGATATTAGACTCTTTCAACTCAAGACTTAAATTTCTCTTTCAATTCTTTCACCTTGAAATCTGCTGAGTGTGTTATTCTTGAATGGTTTTTATTCTGAAGTCTTTGCATATTTCATTATCATCCTTCACTTTGTCTTTGTAAAAAATAAAAGAGCTACCCTTTGAAATTTTCTGTTACGTTATTTTGTGTCTTCATTTTTTCCCCACTTATTTAGCTTCTTTGTCATTTAGAGCAAGTTTCAGAGTCTCTTCTGACAGCCACTTTGATTTTTTTTCTTTCTTTCCTGTCTTTAGTGATCTTGTTCTTCCTTCATAGATGATGTTTTTGATATCATCCCATAGCTTGCAAGGTCTTCTTGTGAGGTCATTGGTGTTCAAATCTATTTTCGAGGTGTTCTCAAAATTCAGGTAGGATATACTCAAGGTTGTATTTTGACTCTTTGCTGTTTAATTTCTTCAACTTCAACCTGGATTTTCATATGTGCAATGATAATCGTTTTCATAGTCAGCACTTGATCTCATTTTGGTTGATGATATTGAACTTCTCCATCATCTCTTTACAGAACTGTAGTCAATTTAATTCCTCTGTTTCCTCTGGTGAAGTCTATGTGTACAAGTGACATCTATGTCGTTGGGGGTAAAAAAAAAAGGCATTACCACTGAAGAAGTAATTGGTCTTGCAAAATTCTGATCAAATGATCTATCTTTTGTTTCTATCACCAAGGCAATATTTTTAAATATCATTTTATTGGGGGCTCATAAAACTCTTATCACAATACATACATACATACATACATACATACATACATTGTGTCAACACATTTGTGCATCTGTTGCCATTATCCTTCTCCAAGTATTTTCTTTCTACTTGTGCCCTTGGTATCAGCTTCTCATTTCCTTCCTCTCTCCCTGTTCCCCCTCCCTCATGAACCTGTGATAATTTATAAATTATTGTAATATTGTCATGTCTTACACTGTCGGAGGTCTCTCTCCATCCATTCCTCTGCTGTCCGTTTCCCAGGGAGGGGGATTATATGCAGATCATTGTGATCTGTTCCACCTTTCTACCCCAACTTTCCTCCACTCTCCCACAAGTTTTGCCACTCTCACCACTGGTCCTGAGGGGTTCATTTGTCCTAGATTCCACGGGTTTCCAGTTCCTATATGTACCAGGGCACATCCTCTGGTCTAGCCAGATTGCAAGGTAGAGTTGGGATCATGATAGTGGGGGGGTGGGGGGTGGTAAGCAACAAAGAACTAGAGGAAAGATGTATGTTTCATCATTGCTTCATGCACCCTGAATGGCTCATTTCCTCCTCACAGACCCTTCTGTAAGGGGATGACCAGTTGCCTACAGATGGGCTTTGGGTTGCCACTCTGCATTTTCCCTCATTCACAATGATATGATGTTTTTGTTCTGGGTCTTTGATGCCTAATACCTGATCTCATCAACACCTCGTGTTCACACAGGATGGTGTGTTCCTTCCAAGTGGGCATTGTTGCTTCTGAGCTAGATGGCTGCTTGTTTATCTTGAAGCCTTTAAGACCTCAGGTACTATCTCTTTAATAGCTGGGCACCATCAGCTTTATTCACCACATTTGTTTTTGTACCAATTTTGACCTCAGTGATTGTGTCAGGAGGGTGATCATCATGGAATACCAGTTTAATAGAGCAATGCATTCTGACCTGGAACACTTTTATCTTGCAGGAGATAAGAGGAAAGAGAAGGGAGTGGGGTTCAAAGGGAGCAGCTACCATCTAGAAAAAAAAGCCAAAGATGAAATATCTATGTCCTTTTGACCTGGGATCTATGCACAGTGCAGCTCCTTTATTCAGGGAAAGACTGATGCTAAAACATGGACATCTCTAAGCAATGGCAGGTCTATACATCCTTTAAGGAAACAAGGACATTTCCTTGTTTTTATTCTTCGTGTCTTAATATTATGTTATGCCTAGACCTAGCTAGAGTGGTGAGATTGCTAGTTGGGAAGAAATTTTTGTTTTTGTTGCTGTTTAAATTGTGTGTCAGTGCCACCTTCATTTACTTAAGAATCAAAGCTAAATCAGGTGAGTAAGAGGTCAATGGAAAGAGACATGTGTATGCATGCGTGTGCCCACATAGATACACGCTCCTATACTATTTTCTGTTGTGGATTCACAGCTTGCACAGTTTACTTAAATATATGTTAAGACTGTCTCTTAACTATGAGATGAAGTTCTAACTCTGGCAAGTAATATACTGACTCTGCCTTACAGTGGCTCCATATTTTCTAGGCTGACTTTCTTTCTTTCTTTTTTTAGAAGCAAAACACTATACTTTTCTTCTAAGAATCCTCTAAGTGAGCTTGAACGTCTAACCTATTGGTTAACAGCAAGCTAAACTGAAAGAATACATTTCTATTTGTAAAAACATGAGTTCTTTCTGTGATAGCAGCACCAGATAACTTAGATGACATAATAAAGGGATCTCCAGTGAGTTAACCTTGTGTGATTCCCTCCCACCTTGAGTATGGGCAGAACCAGTGAATTACTTCTAACCAGAGTTGGAATGGCAATTCTCCGGCTTAACTGTTTGTACCACACAGAGACTCCTCAAGGGGAGGAGTCTCTTACTCCCGTAGAGTTCTCTTACTCCCGTAGAGTTCATGTTCTATTATAGAATGCAGATAATAAAGAACAGTTCTATTCTGAGACATCACCAAACATGAGTTTACCATTTATGTGAATAAACCCAACACCAACTGGTTGGGTTTTTGGTTAAAAACTCCAGTTAGCAAACCAAGATAAATGAGCCCCTTCGGGCCAGTGGTGAGATTGGAGCTGCTGGAAGGGTGGAGAGAAGGTGGGGTGGAGAGACGGAGCCAACTACAAGGATATACACAGAAGCTCCTATTTGAAGGACGGGCATCATAGGAGTAGGTTGGGGGAGAGGTCGGGCAGTGTAAGATATGACAGAACAATAATAATGTATTGAGGGTGGGTGGGGAGGGGAGAGCAGGAGAAAAGGGGATGGGATGGAAAAGCTGATACCATGGGCTCAAGGGAAAAGTCAGATGATTGGAGAACAAAAACAGCAGCATACGTGTGAAAGTGCTAACGATGTATGAGCCCACAATAAAATGATTTTTAATTAAAAAAAACTCCAGTTAGCACAGAGTTTGTGCTTAAACTTATGTTGAAGAATTAGCAATCTAGAAAAGTTAAAGTGCCTGTTATCAAAATCTATTGCCAAACTAATATCCTATGGCCTCATCCTTTTTCTCTCCAACAATTTAGATATAGCTGCTAAATTCTTTTATAGCTGCCAGTTCTTTTCCTTCAAAGACTAAATGATAACAAACAGTGATTCTTTGAGTAATACTTTGTAGGATTAGATCCTTTGCTCTCCTACTAAACTGTATAACCAATCCCTGGAACCAGGAATTTTGAAAAATTAAGTGACATCACGCTTCTCCTACTCCCACCCCATCAACCTCTCCAAAGTGTCCACCGCAGGGTCTAGCTAATGGTGGACACTCAATATATATTGATGGGGGGGTGTTAAAAAAAATGTGCCAAGCTGACAACTCTGTGTTATAAGAACCATAGGCAGATATTCACACTACAAACTACTATAGGATTTGACTCATTTGAATAAGCCCAGCTACAAACCAAATATTATTCGATTTGCTGTGAAAATTATTCCTACCCAAAGCAACTCCATACAGTGTTGAGTCAATAGCCTCACGTTTTGTTCATGGAGCACCTGAGCGACTTGGACCGCCAACCTTGCAGTTACTAGCCCAATGCTTACTTGAAAATACTGCCCAGTATCCTGGTACAAGGTCACGAAATTGGGCTAATGTGTGCTCTTCCTCCTACTCCTGAGAATTTGTGTAGCCTTTACCTAAAAGCATTCCAGTGAATTCTCAAAGGACAGTTTTTTTTTATTAAATACTTTTCATGGGGGCTCTTACATCTCTTATCAAAATCCATACAATCATTCATTGTGTCAAGCACATTTGTACATATGTTGTCATCACATTTCATTTTCTTTTTTGTGTATTTTAAATTATTTATTTATTTTAAAATTATCTTACTAGGGGCTTGTCTAACTCTTAACACAATCCATGCATACATACAAATGTCAAGCGCATTTGTACATTTGCTGTCGTCATCATCATCAAAACATTTTCTTTCTACTTGAGCCCTAGGTATCCACTTCTCATTTTCCCCCTCCCTCTCTTTCCTCCCTCATGAACCCTTGATAATTTATAAATTATTATTTTTTCATGTATTATACTGTTTGGTGTCTCCCTTCACCCACTTTTCTGCTGTCCATATCCCAGGGAGAGGATTATATGTAGATACTTGTAATCGATTTCCTCTTTATCCCCCACCTTGAGCCCTTGATATCAGTTCCTCATTTTTCACCCTCCTCCCCTCATGAACCCTTGATAAGTTATAGATTATTATTTTCATATCTTCCATCATCCTCTGTCACCCTTCACTCATTACCCTCAGAGGGGTATTATATGTTGATTCTTGTGATCCATTCCTCCTTTCTTCCCACCACCTGTCCTTATCCTCCTGCTATCTCTATTCTCATTGTTGGTCATGAGGGGTTTATCTATCTGGATTCCCTGTGTTGCAGACTTTTATCTGCAGCAATGTACATGTTCTGGTCTAGTCTGATTTGTAAAGTAGAATTGAGGTCATGAGGTGATGTGGGGGAGGGAGCATTGAAGAACTAGAGGAAAGTTGTATGTTCCAAGGGTGCTATACTACACCTAGACTGGCTCATCTCTTCCTTGTGACCCTTCTGTAAGGGGATGTTCAATTGTCTACAAATGGGCTTTGGGTCTGCACTCCATGCCACTCCCCATTCCCATGAGTATTATTTTGTTTGAAGGACATTTTTTTTAAATCATTTAATTGGGGGCTCATACATCTCTTATCACAAATCATACTTTCATCCACTATATGTCAAGCACACATGTATTTTTTGTTGCCCTCATTATTCTCAAAATATTTGCTTTCTACGTAAGCCCTTGGTATCAGTCCCTCATTTCAATGGACTAATTTTAACTTTAAAATTGTAAATATTTTTAAGATTGACATTTGAAAAGTTGGTTTAAAGCTCTTGATGTTAATTTATCAAGATTTGATCATGGAAGCATAATTAGTATTAAGGAAACAGGATAAAAGATTCATTGCAAAGACTACATATTATACAACTATAGAAAATGATAGGATGGGGGAGCCTTTGAAGGGGATGTGGAGAGGGTCATAGAAAAGTCATTGACAAGGGATCACAGAGAGCCTATGGACAATTATATACTTCATATTTAGCAATGAGTCTGAAATAACTGTAGGTTAGCAGGTTAGGAAGTCTGGAAGAAAAACAAGTCTCAAATAGGGAGAAAGCAAGGATAAACTGTCATCTTTACCTGAGTCTCACCACATCTAACTCTATCAAGGAAGGTAACTTGTCTTCCACCATGAATTCATGTGTGTTTGTGTGGCCTAGGATTCGAACACACTGAAGGAGACCCAGTCAGAGCTGCATATCTGTGGGCCCAGCTGCTACTGCACAGTAGGAAAGTGAGCCAGCAGATAAGGGCAATGTGTGCATCCTTCCAGCAGCTCAAGAACAGTATACTGGTTCATGACCTTCAAAGAGTCGTGATTGCTGCTGCACATCCACCTTCCAGTTCTCACCCATCTATTGACCAGCCCTATCCCAAAACCTTAAAGGGCAGGAAATTCTGGGAAACACCAGAGTTAGCTACATTGACACGGTACCAACACAACCTGATGAATTAATGGTGATTTCATTTTCCCTATTCATCATATTACCTTGATGCTTCTGCTCATAGTATAACATCACAATCAGTCACTATCTGGCCATTGTAGACAAAATGGTAAGATCATTCCCCATACTCGAAATAGATGTGTGTGAGCAAGTAAAAGTCACACTTACTTGACTCGGCAGCACCTGAAACAGATAGTATCTGTGGTGGCTCAGTGCTCTAAGCACTGAATTACTACTCATAATTTCATGGTTCAAGCCCACCAGCTGCTCTGGGGAAGATGAGGTTATCTGCTCCCATAAAGGTTTTCAGTCTTAATAGCTTTAACTAGCATCTCTGCTTTGCGCTATAGGGCCATTGTCAATCAGAATCAGTTCAGCAGTAGTACATGTGTTTAAAGCAGAAATACATACATATAAAACATATGTATCTATTTGCGCTCAAATATATATATATTTGAGCCATGGCTCTACTGTGTTTTATTCCAACACACCTTTCCTCAATAAAGATTTGGAATAGATCATGTCACAACCTTGGAAACTCCTCCCAAGAGCAAATGCACTTTCATTTGCCAGCATCAGGAGGTAGGAAATTACATTTGGAGCAGAGGGGAAGCCAATTTAAACTTTTATCTTCACCCCTGCAATTAAAAAGTCCACCTTTTTAAATATACACTTATTTACTGTAACTTGACTGCATTAGTGTAAAAGATAATCTTTCATTTTAAACGTTGAGCTCTTTTAAGTATAGAAAACTCAGAAAAGAAGATGACAGCTTCTATTTTTTCAAACACATTAAACCCTTATCTCTGTTTGATTTTTCAAAATTGTGAGGCACAAATGATCCCGAGCATAACACTTTGAGTCTCTCTTCTGGTCTGTAAAGTTAACAGTTGTGGTGGTAAAGTTTAATCAAGCCCATAAAATGTTACTCAGAAAGAGACCCTGATGTTATGCCTGAAGTACATCTCCAACATTAAAAAGCACTTTCAATGCAGCCAGTTCAGTGTTATTGAAAGATAACTAATAGATACCTGGGTAAGGATGTGAAAATGGGGGGAAGGGCAGAGGAAGAAAAGTCAAATGAGGGAGAAGGCCACGAAAATTCCATTTCCAGGCATTTCCCTAAGGGGATGTGGTTGCATAGATGAATGCACAGGTTGAATAATAAAGGCCTTTTATATTATTTCAAGCAGAAGTTTCCATGAATTTCATAGTGAAACCAGACACAGTATTTTCTTCTGCCACAAACTTGAGATTCTCACACATAAAGCAGGAGTGGTGTCTGATCAGAGGCCACTAATACAAGTGGTTATGTGGGACATTTTAGCACATACCAAGAATATATACCTTTACTTTTGAAATCACACACATATATACACCCTCACTCACACACTATGTGTGTACATAATGTTTGCTCATGCATAGGAACTTTGTTAAGATTTTAAAAATGCAAATATAAAAAAGTAAAAATTAATTCTAATTTTACCAATTTCAAGGGAAAATAAACACAGTTAGTCATGAAAACTTTCCCTTCTCCCATACTTTCAGTTCATAACTCCTGTGAATAGTTTGATATTTATCTTTCCAGATTCTTTCACAAACTCCACACACCCTGTACACTTCCCAGGATAAAAACTCACCTAGTCTCTGGACCTTGGGCCCTCACCCTGGTGCTCCCTCAATGCAAGAATGCTTTGTTCTATGAATCTGGCATTCCTCGAGGCTCAATGGCTCAACACGATCACTGAAGTAAAATGGGTGCATAAACAAATGTGGTGAAGAAAGCTGAAGGTGCCTAGCCATCAAAGGATATATCAAGTGTCTTAAAAGCCTGAAGATAAACATTAGACCATTTATCTGAGATGAGACCACAGCCACACAGAAGAAGCACAACAGCCAGCATGATCAGATGGTGGTGAAAGTGGTAAAAGGTCTAGGCAATAGACATCAAATGGGCCAGAAAAAAACAAAACAAAACAAAAATATATCACTGTGTGCACACATCCCCAGTGTACCAATTGAGGACATATAAGAACATGAGTAAGGGTGGTGAAGAAAGCAGAAGGACCCAGCTATCAAAAGCTAGAGCATCCGGGGTCTTAAAGGCTTGAGCACAAACAAGCAGCCATCTAGCTCAGAAGCAACAAAACCCACCATAAAAGAAGACCACTTACCTGTGCGATCATGAGGTGCTGAAACAATCAGGTATCAAAGAACAAAAATCAAAATCAATGGACCAAC
>PVJH01027663.1:0-28368 GCA_004026705.1 Nesogale talazaci | reverse complement strand
ACACACACACACACACACACACACACACACCTTTACCATGAGTCTTTAGCAAGGCCCTACACCAGCCCCCCGGGCTGCCAGGTGGAGAAAGTGGACCATGAACGAGACAGCCAGGCACAGGCGAGCCCCTCCTAGAGCAGTATGATGGGGCCAGGGCCAGGAGCACAGTCAGAATGACATCATAAACCGAGAACCAATCAGGAGTGCGGAGAACTGCACTCACACACACACACACACACCCCACCCCACCCCACCCACTCCCCGCAGATGTGCCTTCAGCGCTCTGGTTTCTCACTGGCTGGTGCCAGGTAACTGGGGGCGAGACTGTGGACCTCAGTTTCCCCACTGCGCACAGGGCTCGGCTGGTCCCTTCTGGGCTAAGAGAAAGAAAGGCCAGTCAGCCTACAGGAGGGTGGACCATGATTACATGTCTGCATCCCAAATTACAGGGCACCACCTCCCGTCTCGTCCCGAAGGGCCTGTGTTGGGGAGGCATCGAGGGTTCCTCTGCCCAGGCCTGGCACACACGGGCTCCACCCGCTGGCCAGCACGTCTCCTCGGTTGGACTAGAACGGGGCATGGCCAACGGCCACTCAGGTGCCGCAGCTCTTCCGGTACTTAGGTCCGGCTCTGGAGTGAACATTGAAAATGCAAATGAAAATATCGTTTCATTTAGAAACACTTAAA
Source organism: Nesogale talazaci (assembly GCA_004026705.1). Classification (NCBI taxonomy): domain Eukaryota; kingdom Metazoa; phylum Chordata; class Mammalia; order Afrosoricida; family Tenrecidae; genus Nesogale; species Nesogale talazaci. The sequence goes on along the minus strand of PVJH01027663.1, from coordinate 27,681 downwards.
AGTGATCCGAGAGCCGTCGGCAAACGCTTCCGAACAAATGGCGTCACCCCTCTCTGAATAACAACCTTTAACATTGTTGTGGGGGACAGGATTGGCTCTCGTGTCTCAAGTTGGCCAACCTGCTGTGCTAGAAGGGACCTCGCGAGGAGGGTGGTTCCGAGGGGGCCGGCGGCCTAGCCAAACACTGGGCGCCCCTGAATCCCAGAGTAGACGGAGGGCAGGACACTGGATCTCAAAGCTGAGACGCAGGTTTATCCGGAGCAATAGTCATAGAAGGTTCTTAGCAGGAAGCATTCCGCAGGACTCTCTCCAGCAGAAGGCTCTTAGCACCTGCTCTCCAAGGGACTGAGATGAGGGTGCTGGGGAGGGCGGAGTCTGTCAGAGATAGGTGCGGAGATGCTGTCTCCTACCATTCTCTGGGTCTCTCCATGTGCTGGGGAGGATCAACCACACTCAGCATTTTCTGAGTTGAGGCCCAGAAAGTACTCAGGTAACAAAAGTCCAGCCCAGTCCAGCGTGCCCTCCTCCTGCACCGGGGGTGTGTACCAGGCTCCACATCAGGCCAGGCAGTGGGGTCTCAGGTCCCTATCCTGGGGGACACCTGCTTCCAGGTCGTGGTAGAGCATGAGAAATAGGGCCCTGGGGTTCTCGGGGGGCACCGAGCCCATCTGAGGTGTTCGGGTTCTCACCCCCAGCTACGGAGACCAGGTGCAGCACTTCAAGGTGCTACGGGAGGCCTCGGGGAAGTACTTCCTGTGGGAGGAGAAATTCAACTCCATCAACGAGCTGATTGACTTCTACCGCACCACCACCATCGCCAAGAAGCGGCAGATCTTCCTGCGGGACGAGGACCCCCTGCTTGAGGTAAGCGGGCAGGCCGTGGGCCAGGTGGGCGCCCCAGGCTGGCCTTTCTGCAGGACCGGGAGCCCGTGGACATGGGGCCCGGGCTGCCCCTCCTGTTGGAGCTGCTGGGACTACAGGAAGGGGAGCTCTTCAGGCCCAGGCTCCAAAGCTCACAAGGTGGAAAGAGAGAAAGAGGAGTTGGGGGTGGGGAGGAGAGGGAAGATGAGTCAGGCCAGAAGGTCCTTGGGGAAAGCGTTCCTTTTGTTCTCGGCTCCCTTATGGTGCACGCGTGGAGCACAGTCCCTACAGGAAAGGGGAGAACTGTAACTCTTGACAGGGCTAGAACGCCTCCCCTTTCTCCTGGGGAGCAGCTGGTGGTTTCGAACTGCTGACCTCACGGGGAGCAGCCCAACTCATAACCACTCTGGCACCAGGGCTCCTTATGGCATACAGTAGGCACTCAATGAAGGTATGTCAAAGGAAGGAAGGTAGGAACTGAGGTCCCTGAGCTTCCCAGCTCTGAGCTGGGTGCTGTACTTGACACGCACAGTGCCCGTTGTACTGATGGGCAAACTGAGGCTCAGAGAGCCCTGCTATCTCTCCCGAGGAACTGGACACAGGTAGGGTGTGATCAATGTGGGCGGGTGCCAGGCTGGGCGCATCTACTCTCCCCCATCCTCGTAATAATAGCAATTTGCTGGCTGGCCCTGTCATCTTGGCCTGAGGGGCTGCTCTCCTCCCTCCCATGAGTGTGACCGCACCAGCCCAGTGGGTAATTAGCTGCAGCAGGCTGCCTGTCTAAGGGGGCCCAGCAAGCCCTGGAGCTGGAGGTCAAGACCTGGGAAGGTCTAGGAGGCGGGGCCTGGCCTACCCCTTAGAACCTCCACAGGACTGTGTGCACCCCCCCCCATACATGTGCATGAGCACAGTCACGTAGTCGGGATGCACACTTAAACAAACACAGACATACCCTCACACTCATTCACACACACTCATTCTCACAAGCAGACACACACACACTCAAACACACATTCTCACACACTCACATTCTCTCACACACTCACACACGCGCGCGTGCCTCTTTGCTGTGCTACCTAAAAACTCATCCTCCCCCCCTGGACCTCCGTGTCTCCCTGTCAGTCAACGGCCAAGATGACCGTGAGCTCCCAGTGTGACTCTCAGGGCCCCAGAACATCTGCCCACCCAGCCTCACAGATGTGCACCAGCCCCCACCTCCCAGGAAGCCGGGGGGGGGGGGTTGCCGGTGATGGAGCTGGGGGGCTGACTGCAGGAACCCACACCCACTGCCTTCCTCTACTCTGGCGGGGTGGGCCTGCGAGCTGGTTCAGCTCCCCGGAACCGAGACGCCCCCTCCTTCCTGGGCAGAGAACCTCTAATTATGATCCTATCACCCATCCTGGACTGCCTGGCCTGGGCTCCTTGGGCACTGGCAGCTCCAGTGCAGCCGCCCTGGCCAGGGAGGGGACTGGGTCCACAAGGAACAGAGTGGCCACCTCGGACCAGGGTTCACCTCAACGCTGCTAAACCCCTCCCCGCTCACTTCTCCATGGAGCCAGACAGACAGACAGACAGCTGGGTGGATGTGAAAGGGCTGGCGTGAGGGTGAGGGCTGGGGGTGCTGGGCAGGGGCCCTGACCCACCCTCTTCTCCCCACAGTCCTCACAGGCCTGCTTTGCCCAGGCCAGGTTTGACTTCTCGGCCCAGGACCCTTCGCAGCTCAGCTTCTGCCGTGGCGACACCATCGAGGTCCTGGAGCGCGCGGACCCCCACTGGTGGCGGGGCAGGCTGTGTGGGCGTGTCGGCTTCTTCCCAAAGAGCTACGTGCAGCTTGTACACCCGTGATGACGGCCGACTGGGTCAGAGCTGGGCATGGCTCCAGGGGTCCGAGGCACAGGCGAGACGGGGGCCTGGAGGGAGCCGTGCACACTCCACCTGTCTGGGTCACCCAGGGCTCAGCCATGACTTGGACTGGTTATTGGGGTTTGCCTCCCCAACCACTTCACCACAGACCACCACCACCCCCAACACGACCCCCTGGACAGAGGCAGCTCCCCAGAACCTCCTGGTGGCTCCCTGCCACTGGCCCATGTGTGACTCCAGGAAAGGGCAGGAAGAGCCTGTCCCACATCCTGTCAAAGCCTGAAGATGCCGAGAGGGATGTCCCTGCAGGTCCCACCCAAGGAGCCATGGGCTGGGCAGTGGGCTCCTCACAGACTGACCACCCCCTGGGCTTGCCTGACCCTCCCTCAAAGGGCCCCTTGAGTTGTGCAGATGAAGGTCACCCTTGGGGGCCACAGAGCTATGATTTTCACTCCCTGGTGGCACTGGGTTTCTCCGCAGGCCCCCAGCTCTGGACTACACCCCCCCCACACCCCATGGCATACACGTGGGAGCTGCTGGAAGCCCCATTATGAAGCCCTGCCCCCCACCATTCTGCCCCCAACAGGGGGGTGGGGGGAGCTCTGAGGGGGAAGGTCCCTCCACCAAACTACACAGGCCACCCCGGTGACAGGGGTGCTCATTTCCTGGGAGCCATGAGGGGTGCTGAGGGGAGGCAGAGGTTCCCCAGGATAAGAGAGGGATGCACATTCCAGTTGTGGGCAGAGCCGGGCATGTGGGGATACCAGGGGTCCTGATGGCACGTGCCACCACAGGGCAGGAAGGAGCAGGGCCTGCCTGAGTCTGGGCACCACTGATACCACAGACAAGGAGGTGGGCACTGCACGAGACTTCTCCCCAGGCCCCAGGAAGGTCCTGGGAGCCCTGAGAGGGAGGGTGGAGCAAGGGGGCACTGGGAAAGGTGAGGGGGTTGCTTCAGCTGCGAGGAGCAAGCTGGCTGGCAGGCAGAGCTACTGCTGTTGCTTGAGGGGGGCCCTGTGGCAGATGTCTCTTGGTCCCTGTAGCTGCTCCCTCATGCCAGCCCCAGCAGCTGCAGCCCTCAGGTTGGTCCAAGGCCCTTCGAGCCTTTGAGCTGAGCTCTTTCTGCCCTGGGCCCAAGTATCAAAATCAAGCAGAATAAATGATCAAGATCTTGTTTTCTTTCCAATCAGGATAGTACTTGGTGCCCCTTTGAAAGATCTGCTCTTTGCCTCCCTCCAGGCCCCTGAGTTTTCAGGCCCAGTCCGGGCCTGCTGTGAGGCCTTGCGTGGTCTCCATCACTCACTGCCAGGAGGGGTGGCTCTGACATGTCTGTGTCAAGCAAAGTAGGCATAGAAGAAGACATTGACACACATGAGGAGAATGGCGTGGAAGCCACAGACGCGGGCCCAGAAAGTGTGCTTCTGGGGTGTTTGTCCGTCACCTGAAGGGGTAGGAGAGGAGAGGGGTGGATCAGGGGGCCGGATGATGAGGGGGGCTAGGGGAGAACGACAGAAAGCATCTAGCATCTGCCACTGACCTGCTTCAGTTTCCAAGGGCAGGGCTCGAGACAGGGTCCACCAGGTGAGGTTCTCAATCTGCAAAGGGGACGGGGGACCCAGATGGATCGAGGCTCAGTGACCGAAAGATGGCAGCCCCGTTCAGACAGAGCCAAGAGATCTGAACCAGCAGAGTTGGAGGCCAAGGTTGAAGAGAGAGGACTAGGGCTCAGAACGGACCCTGAATCAGAAAGCAAGCATTAGGGTGAACGACCAGACAGGAGCTGTGGGAAGGTCCACCGAGGGTAGGGGCCGGGGGTCACTCACCTGAGCTGCCTGGGGGGCTGGAGTCAGCAGGCTGACGATCACCACCACAGCACTGCTGAGCACAAAGAGGGTGATGGCGAAGTGCAGGTAGTGGAAGCTGCCCAGGACGGCTGGCTGTGGGTTAGGGGCTCCGCAGGGTGGGGCTGGGTGCAGGAACTCCAGGACCAGCCTTGCCGCGCCCGCAGCCAACCCCGCCATCAGGCCCCAGAAGGCCCCCTGGGAGAGGGAACCAGGGCATCGCGGGTCAGCAGAGGTCTGTCCCCCTGCTCAGACAGGGGAGGCATAAGTAACAGGAAGCCCATTGGAGAGGGAGGCCGGGAGGCCACATCTCTGACCAGGCTGGCACCTCCTACCCCACACCACCCACCTGTTCATTGGCACGGGACCAGAAGATGCCCAGGACAAAGACTGCGGTCACCGGGGGGGCCAAGTTGCTGGTCACCGACTGCATGTAGATGAAGAGCTGCCCGCCGTTAGAGTCCTGCAGGACGGGAATCCAGGCCACACTCACACCAATGAGCACCACGATGACCAACCTGGGGGGCGGGACCGTGAGACCCTGGGAGCACTCCACTCTGTCCTCTGCCTCCTGCCTCTGGTCCCAGGGTACATTTCACCCGATCTGGCCAGTCTGCACTGCCCCTGACCAGCCCAGCTCCCGCTGCCCACAGGCCCCGGTCCTGGATGTGAGGGGTGAGGGGGGCATGTTTATCTTCCTCTTCCAGGTACCCATCCCACCTCCACTGGAGAGCTTACAGGATGTACCAGGAGAGGGGGCTGTGCCTGCCACACTCAGCATGATGCTGATGGGCAGACTGAGGCTCCACTACCCCCACCCCCTCATGGGCACTGGCCTGGCCCCACCCCATTCTACCACACCCTCTCCCCAGGCCACTCCACAGCCTTTTGAGGTCGGGGAGTTGGGGGCTGGGCTTGAGTTAGAAACTGGAATCCCTAATACACTGCCACGCCCCCCTTCCCCCACTTGAGCTCCTGTCTGCTCCCTGCTGGGTCCAGTCCTTTACAGCAGGGTTCACATAATCTTTCCTGCAACACAAGCTGGCAGCCCTCAAAGAGTCAGGCAAGAAGGCGGTGGGCCTGTGACCCGTGTGCAGGACTGGCCAGCGGCCCAGAAGAAGTCCCCATTCCGGGATGGCTACCAGAGAGGGAACCATCTACGGATAGGTCTGCCCGACATCATGGGTCAGCGGGTGTCCCCAGGAGTGGCAGGGCAGTGGAGACTGTGTCCTCTCTCCCACTTGCCTGGCTTCCTTCCCTTCCAGGCCCAAGGGCGAAGGAAGGAGGTGGCACTTGATTAGGGTTAATTAACCCATCGCCAGGCAGAAGGGCGGACAGACGGGCGCTGCCCTGTTCAGAAGCACAGCCAGACCTCTATTATGCCCGCCCTGCCAGCCCTCCACACACGCCTGCTGTCCTCAAACAGACTCAGCATCTCCGGGGCAGAGTTGGGGGCCCCACCCTGGCCAGCTCTGACCTGCCCTCCTCCCTCCGGCTGCCACAAAGACCCCAGAACCCATTCCAGCCCCAAGGCCCGGCATGGCCAGGCCACTGTCAGTCACCCAGCCCACAGCTGTCACTGCCTCCATGTTCACCAGCCCCACCCCCCCACTCCCCCAGCTACAAGAACAACCAGACCGGCTCAAGATTTAGTGTCCAGACAGCGAGCCCTTCTGCCCAGAATGCTTCACCCGAGCCTCAGAGGCCAGGCTCACGGGCCCCTCCTCCTAAGCTTGCATCAGGATCAGTGACCCCTCCATCGTCCTCCTGAACTGGAATCAGTGTATCAGGGGTCGCTCAAGGCCAGGAGCAGAGTCCACGCAGGCATTCAGCAATGTGTGCTGTACAAGTAACAATCCAGGAGAGGTAGTAGCGGCTGGGCGGAAGCCAGGGTGGGGAAGGGGGTGCAGAAGGAGGGGCTCGGGGTCTGACGTGCAGAGACCAGCACCCCAGAGGCACAGGTGTCCTTGTTTCCCAGACCTGACTCCCTCCTCCCTAACAAGACCCTCAAGACCCTACGTCCATCTCTGTGCACTCTGTCTCTTCCCACCCCACCCCCTCCCCCACCCCTGCAGAGAGTACCCTCCTGCTGAGGGAACATGGCGCTAGAAGCTCGAATAGGGCTAGAGGCATTGGGGGCTGTCCTGGGCCTTCAAGAGCAAGAGGTGGGAGAACTAAACCCCCTTGGCCACCAATCCTGGCATTTTCTCCTCCACCAGATTGGCAACAAGGGACAGAATCCCACCCAGTTTCAGACAGCCTATGGCAGCTCACAGAGGCAGAGGACCAGGTTGCTGGGGCCAGGGGCCATGGCTCGGCAGAAGAGGTGCAAAGGTGGCTAAGGGTGTGATGGCTAAGTGGGTGATGATCTGCCACCGGGAAGTGGTGGGGGGGGAGGGAGGGGGGCAGGTCAGCTCAAGAACTTGGGCTTGGAAGGGCAAGGGAGAAGCCTGCTTCCAGGAGGCCAATGAAAGCCCACTGAGCAGGCAGGCCAAGGGCCCGAAGGCCACGCACACACCAGACAGAGCCATGTAGGAAACAGGGTTCCTCAGAGGAGACAGCACCTGGCACCAGCAGGGCTCCAGGACCCAGCTCTCAGGGGCAGGAAGGACTGGGAGAGGGGCCACCCACCGGCCACTGGGAAGGCCAGAAGAAGTCTGTGGCCGCAGCTGTGGGCTAGGGACAGGAGACACACAGTGGCCTGTGCAGTTGAGCACAAAGCTCCTGGTTTGGAGATGCCTGCGGATGAGCCCACGGCACCTGCTGGCCAGCATGGCCTCCAACAGGGGCTCCCCACAGGGCCCCTAGTGCACCAAAGTATCAGGGCCATCAGCACCAAAGGCCAGTCCTCTGTGAGTAAAGTCGGGGCTTCAGACCCAAGGGAGACAGGAACCATTACTCAGTGCACCCTGAGAGGCCTCCAGGGCTCTGGGCCCCAGGGTCAAGGGTGGAGGGCTGAGCCACCAGGCATCACGGGCCCCTGCCATCACTGGGCGCCCAGCCTGGTGGGGAGGGGTGTCAGGAAGCAGTCAGACCCAAAGGGCCCCACCCACTGCACGAAGGCTGTGGCATCACCTAGACAGGCCCTGAGGGGTGACCGTGGAGGGCTCTGTGCAGGAGGGGGGTGGTCACTGAGATGGGCAGGAGTTTGGGAGGTCCAGGAGCAGGGAGACCCGAGGGGCAGGGTGGCCTGCATGCTATGGGCCAGCAGCAGGGCCCTCTTGGGGTAACTAGAAGCCAGCTGGAAGTGAACTCGCGGCCATCAGGGCCACACTGACACCGTGAACCTACAGAAGCACTGTACCTGTTCTGCAGATGGAGGTCTCTCCAGGAACAGAGGTCCATCTTTCTCCCACCGAGTGGCTGGTGGGTTCCAACTGCTGGCCTTGCCATGGGCAGGCCCAGGCCTACCCGACTCCTTCTGGGAACCATGGGGCAAGTGACAGACTCTGATGTGGGAAGACAGAGTCCCCGGCCCAGGCAAGGGATGTATCAAAGAGGAAGTCCATGGCCCTTTGCAAAGGGATGGACCAGGGAGGAATGTGGGAGCTGGGGTGGACTTCTCTCACCTTCCCTGGCATCCTCCCTTCTCCAGCTGGCCAACGCCTACTCTTCCTTCCAAGCCTCATTGCCCCGTGCCCTGGCACCTGCCAACCATACCGCCCCACCAGCAGCAGCTCCCGCTCGCCAGCGCTGGGCCGCAGCCGCCGCCAGATGTCCATGGTGAAGAGTGTGCTGCTGCTGTTAAAGATGGAGGTCAGCGACGACATGAGGGCGGCGGTCATCGCTGCGATCATCAGGCCCCGCAGACCTGCGGGGCGGGAGAGGCTGTGTGACCCCCACCCTCGTCTGCTCCGGCCCCAGGCCCCCAGGAGCCCTCCCAGGCCCAGGGAGGCCTCATGGCCAGCACTGTCCCTGACTAGCTGGCTAGCTCCTGAGGGAAGGGGTGGGGGGGGCGGGGAGGCAGGGGGCTGGGGCAGCCCAGCATCAGCGCCTTCCACCCGGGCCAGTGCTGGAGATTGGCAGGCAATGGGATCCCCGTAATTACCAGCGTTGTTATTCGTGTGAAGGCAGCCTCTCATTCCTCAAGCACCTTGCAGTTGACAAAGCACTTTCACAGCCAAGACCTCATTGGAAGGAAACATTAACCCTTTCACAGAAGAGGAAGTGGAAGCTCAGAGCAGGGATGAAGGTGCCCAGGAACTCCGGGCGTGCAGCAGGAGGTAGCAAAAGGAAAGGTAGCCTGCAGCCCAGCACCCTGCTTGGAGATGAGCCCTGGGCAGGCACAAGGCCAGCCCCAACCCTTAGTCCCCAGGGGTCCCATCTCTCCTGGCACTGGGGAATCAGCACCCACCACGAATAAGCAATCACGCTTCCTCAATCATGGAGGGACGGATGAGCCGGAGGAAAAGCTCAGAAGGACTGGCTACGAACAGGACAGCGAGGGCCTCCTGGAGGTGAGCACGGCCACGCAAGGCCGTTGGGAGTCAGTCCCAGGTGGAAGGTCGGAGGTAAGGCAACTCAGGAGTCCCACTCCTATTCTCCCATTCCCTTTCCAGCACTCCCCATTCTTCCAGGCCTTCCTCAGCCACCTGCCCTCCCCAGGAGAAGCCAGACACGGACCCCTCCCCCATGGATTCTGCCTCAGGGATGCCCACTCCCTCCTGGCTGGAGCCGCACCCAGGTTCCACATCCAACGTGCTGTGTGCCTCCGAGCACTCCCGGGGCCTCTCTGTTCACTTTTTAGTCTGACTGGGCCAAGGGAGAGGAAGTTACCTCACCATGCTCCCCCAAACATTTCTTCACTTCCCGCCTCTTGCTCAGGCAGACGGAGTGAATCAGTGCTGATTCCGCTCGTTTCTCCGATGGGGAAATATAAGGCCTATCAAGGGACTGTGCTGGGACTCTGCAAGTCTCCCCAGAACACGAGGGAAGGCAGGGCCCGGACGTGAGAACCCAGAGTATTGCCAAGCCTTGCGCCAGGCACTTGTTAAATTTAATCCCAGCAACAACAATGAGGGCTGGGTAGGCATCATTATTTCTAATTTGCACATGAGAACACTGAGGCTTGGCTCAGAGCAGAGCACAGATGTGCCCCAAATAACTCCACCAGCCTAGGGCAGCACCAAGACGCATCCCAGCTCCAGCCACCTATGTTGTGGGGACCACAACACGGTTGGAGGACTGGAATGGAAGAAGAGGAAGAGCAGGGAGGGGTGTCCCACCCCTCTCCCTCCACCCCCTAACTCCTTTCCCTCACCTTCCCCACTCTCCAGCGCACCTGGGGGACAGGAAGCTTCCACAAGAGCCCAGACATGGGAGGCCAGGGCAATGCAAGGGTCTTTGGAGTCCAGGGGGAGCGAGCGTCTGGGATTGCAGAAGGTCCCAGGATACCCTCCCTCTCTTGTCCTAGAGCGGGGGTTGCATGCCCAGCCACAGGACTTCTGCCTGCATTTCCCCCATACCAGGCTGTTGCCGCCGCAGGAAGCATGGAAACTGGCTACCACGGGGATGGGTCGCTTGAACCCCTGACGCAAGCTCGCAGAGAGCCAGCAGTGGGCTTTGAGGCAGACAGCCTGGGGTGGAAGGCTCGGTCGCACCGGGTGCCTGAGTCTCCTTCCCTCACAGCTGTGTGTCAGTGAGGCGTCTGTGGCACTGAGTCGGTGCTCTGCGACAGCCCAGAGAAGCGCTTCGTAATCGGGCCTGGGACCCAGGAGGCAGAGAGGAAGAGTGGGCAGGTTTTCCTGAGGGATGCTGAAGCACCAGGTCCTGGGGTAGGCTCTGCAGCCACTTCTAACGAAGTGGAAGTCTACGGTATTATTACTTTTCTTTTCCTCCCTACATTCTAGGCCTAGTGTCACATTAGACACCAGGCCCAGTGTGGCCCTGCAACCCAAAGCACCTCACCTGTGGGCATCAGCTCTATGACCAGCTTGGGGTAGGCGATGTTGGAACAGCCGATCTCGGTCCCACAAGCCCGCAGGCACTCAGAGGGCACCACGCAGCCCACATCATCTGCAAGAAAGGACAGCTCAGATCCCACCCGCCCCTGTCCCGCCTCTCTGTCATTACCTCCATGCATGGCTGGTTGCTGGGCCTCAGTTTCCCAGTTTGAGCCAGGGGAGGGCCTCTGGTTCTTCACAGCCCTGGCTCTCTGCCCGCCTGCGGTCTTGCATCACAAATCCTTCTCTGCATCCCCATGATCCCCAAAGGGCAGAGGGGCTCCCCTGCAGCATGGCCCCTGCCAGGTGGGAAGCCCTCCCTGAACTCGCCTCCTCTTCTGCCTGACCATCCTCCCCACAAGAGGGAATTGAGGCCAGGGAGGGGTAGAGGCCAGCTCTCAGCCTCACTCTCTGGTGTCCCCGAGCCAGACTCAACCACAGGGAAACCAGGCATTGCCACTGCAGTCCCTCCATGCTCCAGCTCCCACTGGCCCAGGGCCTGTCCCTGGCACCCCAGCGGGCACTTGAAGGTAGCCATGGCCCTGCCACTTGACTCGCAGGTTCCCAGCAGGACAGGCACGGTAGATCGGGGCAGATTTAGGAAATCAGTGAGGCAGGCCCAAGCTCACATTTCTCCCATAAAGCATGTTCTAAAAGCTGCGGGCACCACTCTCCTGAGGTGTCCTGAAGGCCACACCAGTGGGACACAGTGGTAACTAGCCTGGTCGTCTGCTCCAGAAGCAGCAGACATGGATTGCTCCAGGTACTGGATCATCTGGACTGCGAGGCCAGGCATAGCTAGGTCCCCTAGGCCCACATCACCGGGGGTGCTGTGTCAGTCCTTCTTCCTGAGCAGCAACACAGTCAACTCCCAGCATCCACTCCCAACTCCAGGCTCTCGGGGGGCGTGCTCCCTGTCCCCAAGGCCCCTCCTGCTCAGTGGCCCATTAGAGTTGCCCTGTGATGCTCTTGCTGCAACCCCACCCCCTGCCTTGATCTCCAGCCATTTTTTGAGCCCAGGGCTTCACTCAGTCCCCACCACCTCTGATCTAACTTGTGCGCCACCTCAATGGCTCCCTTCTGTCCACTCCAACCAGCCCTCCTGACTGCTGGCTTTCCCAGCCAGAGCTTCCATCAGGCAGCTGGATTCTCCAGAAGCTCCTCACGACAGCCACCAGTGGAGCCTAACTTTCCAAAAGAAAAGCCTTTTCTAAGACAATCTAGGTCCTTCACAACTGGTCCCAGCCACCTCCTGGACAGCCGTCAATGTGCCAGCACCCTGACCTGCTTCTGTTTTCTCACACACACCTAGTCCTCTTACACCTCCATGCCTGTGTGAAGTTGTTGCTCCCTCCCCCTGGAGTGTGTCCCCATTTAACACCCACCCCCACCCTTGTTTACTTCCTGCTCCAAGGCCCAGTGCAAAGAGCCCTTTTTCGGAAGCCTTCTCCACTCCCATCCCCCTGGGCAGTCGCAGCTCCCCCACACAACCCAGGACTGAATCACTGCTGTTTGTTTACATATTATGCCTCCCCCAGCAGACCAGCAGCACCCCAAGGCAGACACTGGTTTGAATCATCTCCAAGTCCAGTTCAGTATCGCCCAGCCCAGGGCTGGGCCCAGAGGAGGCACTGTGTGAGCATGTGCTATGTGACGGAATAAGTGAATGAATAGGAGAAGACAGGGATATGAAAGCTCAGGAGGAAGAGAGGAGAAAAGAGAGAAGCATCCCAGAAAAGGCCATGAAGGCGTTCAGGCACCGTTTGATCCAGCTGCCCTACCCGACCCCTTCCATTCCCACAAGTTTTGCAGATGAACAAATTCAGGGCCCAAAAGAACCTCGTTTGGAGCTGGTCAGACCTGACACAGCTGGAAGGTCACTGGGGTCCAGCAATCAGATGGCAGGTTGCTTTGGGCCTAGACAGGCCGGCTCTGGTTCTTAGAGGACCCAGCCCTCCTGGGAGAGACAGACGAGTAGTCACAGCCACATAATGGCTCAGAAAGCCTGAGTCAGTAGATTCTCACCCAGTTTATTCATCCCGTTGCAGGTTCTCAGACCTGGGCACGGGCTCCCAGGCCCTACTGGCCCATTAGAAGTTTGTGCTGAGGGCAATCTGCCCCAGGGGGCAGGGGAGCCTGAAACCTGACCCCCACACAGTTTAGACTCCATTTTTAATGTTTGGATCAGCACCCACACGCAGCCCGGCCTACACCCAAACCTTAAAACTGCCCCTCTCCTTGCCCCGAGGTCCTTGTGCCCACATACCCAGTGGACAGCCACTGTGCTTGGCTACAAAGGTAGTTTCTGCTGCCCACTCACTCTTTTATAACCTGCCCACCCTGCCAGTCAGCAGCAAGAATCCTGAAACCACCTCCTGCCTACACCACGCTACATTACACGACTCCAGCGCAGGGGAGATTACAAGACCTTTCATGTACCGTTCCAGGCCCTCTGCCCACGTGGCCACCCTCTCTCACTTTCAGCCATACTTCCGGTGCCCCAGGTTCTCTCTAGACGCTCTGGGCCTCTGTGTGGGCCGTTCCCTCGCCTGGAACTCCCTTCCTTCCTTCCTTCCTTCCTTCAGAACCCTGTGCAGCTCATACTCCTTGTGGGTGTCTGAACTCTTCAGGCTGGGTCTCTCCTGCCTTCCCCATCAGACAAGCCTATGCATTAGGAAAGTGCCTGGGCCCCTACAGTGCCCAATGCAGACCAATGCATGGTGGCCTCGCTCGGTGTTTGTTGACTGACTGAATGACCCTTTCCCAAGGAGGCCACTGGACACAGACCTTTATGGAGAGTCAGATTCCCCTCACTCCCCAACCAGGCCTAAGCCCTTCCTGAGAACCAGCCCCGGTACCTTCATAGTAATAATTTTTTTTTTTAAGGGAAAGGTGTAGACCCATCCTCTCACTTCTTGGCTGTCTGATCTGAGTGATGAAGGTTCTCTTTCATAGAAAGTCCACTAGGGACAACAATAAATCATAAACTTTACCCCTTATACAGAAAAGACTCACAGATTCTAATATAAAACAGCCTTGTAAGGGGATAAGACGATCTTTAGGACCCAAGAGTAGGCAAAGTGCTCTTACACTGGATGCCAACAACATGTCAGAAAAAGAAAAGGAGATAAATGAGAACTCGGGCTGAGCCCCAGTGGCGTAGTGGTTGTGTACGGGACTGCGGTCCACTGGGATGGAGGTTCAATTCCAGCAGTGGGGCTGGGCCTCCTATTCCCACCACCGGAGAGCAGTGATGCCCAAAACAAAAAACAAAAAAAAAAGATAAATGAGAACTCATCACGATGAAAAATTGTCAGCTCTTCCCAAGACTCTGTGATGAGGATAAAAGAACAAGCTACCAACAGAAAGAGCCTATCTGCTCATCACACACAAGGCAAAAGCCTTGCATCTAGAACATATAAAGAATTCTCCACACTCAACCGTAAGTAAATAAATAAATAAATAACTCCCCCAGCCAGACACGGAGCAGCAGACATGAACAGACAGTCCACGGAACAGGACTCAGAGATGCCAAGTGAGCACAAGAAAACATGCTCAAAGTCTTTGGCCGTGGGGAGAACACGCATTCCAACCGTGAGCTACCATGGCACAGCTCTCGGAAAGGCTCAAACAAAACCTAGTGCCGACACCAAAGAATGGCGGTAAGGACGCAAAGACAGTGGGCCACTCGTCTTCCATGTTGGTGCTGATGTCGAATGGTGTCCTCCAAAGAGAAACTCCCACTCGTGGCCACCCTGTAGGGCAGAGTGGAACTGTCACCGTGGGGTTCTGAGATTGTCATGCCATGCGGGAGGGAAAAGCCCCAATTTTCTCTAGCAGAGCTGCCGGTGGTTTTGAATTGCTGATCCTGAAAGTAACAGCCCCGCGGGGCCCCTGGAAAATGGTGCAGGCATGTTGGAAATCATGTGAGAGTTTCACAAACAAAGCATGCCACTCTCTTACGGTCCAGAAACACACGGCAGCAGTTCTACTCGAACCTCTGATGGCAGTCAATGACCCAGGACTGTACCTTCAGCCATTTATTTCGGAGACGTGAAGATAGGTGTCTTCATTTTGCTGGGCACAAAAACCTGTAACTGAATGTCCTTAGCTTACGTGGTAGCAGCCCCCAACTGGAAAACCACGCCATTTCCTTCAAAAGGTGAATTGATAAACAAATTGTAATATCTCATTAGGAATATAAGACCCATCACCCCCGGTGGATTCCAGTTCATGACGTGGCCCATGCGTTACAGAGTCGAACTGACACACAGGCCATTCTTTGTTGTGCTCTTCATAGACCCCAGGCCTTTCTTCTGTCGCACTTCTGGGTAAGTACACGGCGCCAGCTTTTAGGTTAGTAGTCTGGTGCAAACTCTGTGTACCCTTGAAGTACCTCCATGAGAAAGAGAAACAGCAAACCTTTGTCTCCTGCACCAAAATGGATAGGTCTCCAGGGCATTGCGCTAAATGAGAAAAAGTCCATCTCCCAAACTTGTGGCCACCCCATACACAATTGGCCTGGTTCTCAAAAGTACACCGCCAGGTCGTTCCCCCTTTTCCCTCTGAGTCTGGAAGTTTCCCCTGAAACCTGCTTAGCAACCCCACAACAAACGGAGGCACGTGGGGTGCACTCACCAAGAGTATAACCGGGGGTCCACCCTCCCCCAAGGAAAGCGAGGTTTCTACCACTGAATACCACTGTCCTCACGCCCAAAGGTCACACGTTGTAAGCCCCATTCACAGAACATTTCTTAAACGAGCGTGGATGGGAGACAGATTAGTCGTTAACAGGGGTGAGATGAGATGTGGTGGGGGAGGGGAGTCAGGGAGGGCTTCAGAGATCCCTGGTGCTGGAGTCGTTCTGTGTCTTCATGGTGGCAGCGGTGGCACAAATGTACACGAGTGACAAATGGTGCACACTCACCTGTGCACAAACACAGGCACACTGATGACATCTGAGTAAGATGAGTGGGTTGTACTGATGTCAGCGGCCGGCTGCAATATTGTGCTGTGGTCATGCAAGATGTTACCACTGGAAAAGACTGAGTGAAAGGCTACATGGGACTTCCCTGCTCTTCTTATCTGTGAAGCCATCATTATTGTCAGGTAACTAAAGAGGTTAGCAGGCCAAGCAAGCCTTTTCAGCTCTGGGAGCCAGGCTCCCTCCATGAACCCTGAAGCCGCACTGTGCACTACTGAAGACACCAGGAGAGACTGAGGCTCAGTAAGGGTCTTGCCTTGGGGCCACAGCAGTAGCAGGAGGGGCGATGAGTCAGAATTCAGGACTCCAGCCCGCGGCTCGCCACTGTTACAGTGGAGGGCTTACGGGCTTCAGGCTTACCAGGTCAGTGATGGGGTCACAGAGGGGTTGGAGTAGGGATGAGAGCACTCAATGCTCAGGACAGGAAGAGTCAGAGATGCTCTGGGGGCTGCTAGGTGGGTAGAAAGTGAGGAGGGTGTAATTAACTCAGATTTGGGGGAGGGTCTGAGGTCTGGAGAGGTCCGTAGTCGTCAATGGCACCAAGCCATTTTGCTCATCGGCATTCCCTCCAGTTCGGGGTGATCGGGGAAGAAGTGGGGGCAAGAGAAAAGGTCTGGCCAGGTGCCTGGTAGACAACTGAGGCACGCGAAGAGGGGTGGGGGCCACTTGTAGGGTGAGGTTTAATGGGCTTTTGCGGTCCCCACCCCAGCAGCCTGCCTTCAGATGTGGCCCACACACCCCCTATAACTAGGGTTCTAAGCCCTGGGGACGCCAGGCAGACCCCACCCAGCACTGAGGACTGCAAAGAGGGGACGGATCTTGCTTGGGGGGGCGGGGGGTGGGGTGGGGGTGGGGGGTGTTTGTCAGCCCCCACCCTGGTTCCACAGCCGGGCCACTGGCTAGCTCAGGCCCCACTCGCCGCTGGACTGAGACAGAGGAGGTCCTGGCTGCTGGCTTGCCGAGTGACACGCTCCCGGGAGAGCGATCCCCCTCCGTCTGGCTCTCAGGGGCCTTTGGCCCCCGGGCTTCTCGAAATGTGGGCACCTCTACGGGCGCCGTGGAGCACAGGGGGCGCGCCCGGTCTGTGTCCCCGTGGGTGCTGCGACGGGTGAATCAGCTTCCGGCCCCGCCCCGGCGGCACGTGACCGCAGGTGGCGGCAGGACGGCCCTGAGTCACCCAGTCTCCGCGCCCACGGCCGCCACTCCTCCCGCCTATCGGTAATCGGACGGCCGTGCCGCAGCCCGCCCGCCCCGGCCCCCGCCACCGCCCTCTGGCCGACCCTTTCCGACGCCCGCCGGGCCGCCCCGGCTGGCCGCCCCTGGGCGTCCTGCGTTTAAGACCCCCCACTCCCTTCCCCCCAGCCGTCGAAACGTGAGCCCCCCAACTCCAGCCCCCCGCCCCCCGCCCCGCGCAGCCACGCCCTTCGGGGCGCCTGCCGCCCAACTTCGGGAACTTTTGAGACGTTAGAAGCGCATTCGGGGTCACTTAGGAGTCCTGAGGCCAGCGAGGGTCCCGGTGCCGGGGGTTCCCCTCTCCCCGGGCCTCCGCCCCTGAGACCCCGGCCCGGGGGCGTGTCCGAGCGGGCCCTCAGCCCCGCCCCCCGACTTCTTCCGCCCCCCGGCCCCGCCCCCCTCCCTCCGCCCTCGCCCGGCCGCGCTCACCTGGTCTCCCTCCGCGGGCTCCATGGACAGAGGCGCAGAGGCGGCGGCGAGGCCCAGAGCGCGCCCGAGCCCCGGACCGAGGAGCCCGCGTCCGTCCCGTCGTCGGCGCCCGCGGCGCCGGAGCGCCAGGCCGGGGCCACCATGGCCTTCTCCCAGGTGCAGTGCCTGGACGACAACCACGTGAACTGGCGCTCGAGCGAGTCCAAGCCCGAGTTCTTCTACAGCGAGGAGCAGCGCCTGGCGCTCGAGGCCCTGGCGGCGCGCGGCCCCGACGCCTTCTACGAGGTGCTGAAGCGGGAGAACATCCGCGACTTCCTCTCCGAGCTGGAGCTCCAGCGCATCCAGGAGACCATCGAGGTGTACGACCCCGGCTCCGAGGGCCCGCGAGAAGGCGGCGGCCTCCGAGAGCCCCACGAGGCCGGCCGTGAGGCCGAGGGCGCCGGCGGGGAGGGCGGCGGCGGGGCGCCCACCGAGACGGAGCCGCTGCCCTCCCTGGAATACTGGCCGCAGAAGTCGGACCGCTCCATCCCCCAGCTGGACCTGGGCTGGCCAGACACCATCGCCTACCGCGGGGTGACGCGGGCCAGTGTCTACATGCAGCCGCCCATCGACGGGCAGGCCCACATCAAGGAGGTTGTGCGCAAGATGATCAGCCAGGCTCAGAAGGTGAGCGAGCAAGCAGGCGCCCCGCCGACTCCCGGGCCCCTGGAGAGCTGTCCCAACAACGCAGGCTCACCCCAGAACTGTGCCCGGGACTCCCTGGCCCGGAAAGGGGTTCCTCTCTGCCTCGGCAAGCTTCCCGTCAGTTTTGTGGCCGCAGTGGGAGCGGGAGAAGGTGCTTGGCCTCAGTGGGTTGTCCCTGCGCATTTCGTTGGGGTGGCCAATTTGCCCCAGACCTGGGGAGCAAGTACCTGGAGGAAGGGGCTATGATGGTGCGGACTGGGGAGGAGTTGGGATTTTGTCTCTTTCATCTCCTTTGGGATGAGCCTGATTCACCCTCTGAGAATCACACTGAAGCTGATTGCCGTTGCTTCTGTTGGCTTGAAGAGACTCTTGGGATGGGGCTTAGGCATGGAGAGGGTGAAGAGACTTGAGGCTGCCTGAGGCCCAAGTCCAAGTTCTTCCCCTACCGCCCTGGGTTACCGAGAGCCAGTCGTTAGTCTCTCTGAACTTGGCCACAGCAGGGCCTTCTGGGCTGGGGGAGGGGTGCAGGATGGCGGGGTCCTGAGTGCTAGATGCAGGGGCGCAGCCATACGCTACTCATCTGGGTTGAATAGGAAGGATGAGATGAAGCACCGTCTGGCCCCCCTCCCCCCGTCCCCCCCCCCACTGCCCTTCTCTTTGAGACTCTTGCCCTGTGGGCCGCTAGAGTCTCGGTCACCACAGTGCCCTCAGTGTCCGTGACTGCCCTTAGCTGACACCCTGACACATCCTTGACAGGGTGCTCTCTGCAAGCGGAAACAGCCGGATGGGGCCAGCACCTCCTCTGCAGAGCCCTGCTTTCCAGGGTGACGTGGTTTCAAAACACCAGTGTTGAGAAGGATGCTGAAGCTAGGTCTGCGCTCAGCAGAGAGTAGTGATTGATTAGCCGTGTCTGTCTTAGCCTTGGTGGCAGAAGCAAGATAAGGCTGAGCCTCACCCTTCTTCCACAGCCAGGACAGGAAACAGGCCCAGAGTGGGACAGTGACCCACCCTGGCTGACAGGGCCTAAGGGAGGGAGCTCTTGGGCGGAGAGACCACAAGTGGGTCAGGAGCGGACAAGATGGTTCTCGGGTTTCTCAAAGGCTGAGTGAGTTCTTGTCCCAAGAGGGGCCACGTGAATTCAATAGCGCAGGTCTGGGAATCTGGACCTCAGCCCGCCTGTCTCCCAGCTTGCTGGGCACCCTGGGCAGCTTTGCGTCTTCAGTTTTCTGGCCCGTAAAATGGGGGCGATGAAGGGAGGAGTGGTGTCATGGAGCTGTTGTGATGAGGGAGGAGGAGGGGGGAGGAGTGCCACGGGACAGGGACGTGGACAGTTTTCAGGTTACATAACCCGCCCCACACCTGCTGTGAGTTAGGAAGACCCTTCTGATGGGGCCTGGTGGGGAATGGCTCGGGCTTGATAACATTAGTTCCCTGAGAGTGCCTGCTGGGACCCCATGATCTTGCTTCCACACCACCACCCCCATTTGAAAGTAGAAAAACTGAGGTCCTGTGAAACAGGACCGGTTGTGTCAGGAGACAGTCGCTGGTTTGGCCTGGGAACAGTAGAAGGGTCTAATCTCCCCCAGATGGAAAGACAGATGACCTGGCCTAGTGATGCAGCCAGATAGATGTGCCTGGAGCCAGACTGTGTCCCTGTGGTCTGCCCCCCTGTAGCCTCCTATCACATCTCTGGCCAGAGCTGAGACCTAGCTACCTCTTACAGTCCCTGGGGTCCCCTGTAACCTCATTTGCTTCCACACATGCTCGACAAGCGTATCAGTGCCTTAAGCTACATAACCAAGAGAGGTCGATTTGAACCCAGGCCTCCTGGGACCCTCAGTCAGGGCCTCCTTCAGCCTCCCTGGCAGGTGGGCACTGTTTACCCTGCACCCACCTCTTAGGTGGACAGAAACTCACTTCTCACAACTGTCCCCACCCCCAGACAGGAATGCTTCTGTGCAGGGTCCACAAAGCCTTGTTGAATCAGGACCGATTGGAGGGGACAGCAGCCAGGCCCCTCTCTTAGAGATGAGACCTCTGTGGCTCAGAGGATGGTGGCGTGCGCTCAAGCGTGTTGGTGTTTCCTGTCACCTCCCTGCCAGGACCTGTGGAGACCTGTGTCTGCCACTGTGCGTGAGTGGGCGGCCTCGAATGAGACTAGCTGCTGTTTAGTGAGGGCTCCACACTTTGTAATCTCAGGAGGCGTTATCTGCCCCGTTCTCAGCAGTTCCGACTGGCCAGACCCGGTTCAAAGGGCAGCCAGCTTCTTTCTTCCTGGGTGAACCAGGCAGTGTTGCCATCAGGTTCTGGGTCCGGCCCCTTCTGCCCAGCCCCCTGGCAAGGCTCGGCAGCAGGCAGGGCCTGGGAGGAGCAGCTGACCCAGGATGTCTGCAGTCACCCCAACTCCCCCCTCTGGCAGCTTCCCAGGCTTACAGGGCCAGTCCCAGGAGCCGATGAATGCTGACAGGCTGCTTTGTCTGCCCACCCACCCACCAGGAGATCCCCAGGTCTTACTTCTCCCTCCTGAGTCACCTGGCCTCGGCTTCCTCCTCCCTCCTCTTGCCCTTACGTCAGTGCAGTGGAAACTTCTCCTTGAGACCCCGAATGGAGACAGCAACTGTCCAAATTCTGACCCGGATGCTGGCCTCTCCCCACCTGCTGGTGCCAAGTCAGGCGGCCTACCTGCCAGCTTCCGCGCCTGCTCTGTGTCAGCATGACAGGAAGACCCTGGGGCAGGGAAATGACACGGCGCCTCTGAGCCCTGCCGACTCAGCTACCAGGAGGGGCTGGGTTCCCCTCAGTCTGCCACCGGGCTCGCCCTGCCCTAAAAGACTGGAACAGATGGACACCAGTGCTGGGGCCCAGTCCCTGCTTTGTCCCCACCTTGCTGGGTGATGACCTGGAACATGTCCACTCTTCCCAACTGTAAATTGGGTGCAAGCGTTGGAGCCTGAAGGGTCCCTTCCATTCAGACATCTTGCTGCCCTGTGGTCTAGACTTCTTGGAAACCAGAGATGAGTGGCTTCCTGGTTCTCACTCCCGCCGATTGTGTGGCCCAGCCTCAGCCTCTCTGAGCGGCTCTAGCTTCCTGGGGTGGAAAGGCCACAGCTTGCCTGAGCCACACTCCTCACTGGCCTGCTTTTCTGCCTAGTGCTGGATGCCTCCCAACCCCCAGCCCCTGGGAGCTGGTGATTTATCTGGGGAAAAACCTGCTAGGGGGTTCCAGCTGCATACCAGAGGCTGGGCCTGTAATATCACGCCTGGGAGCTCTGAGCCTGCTCGAGCTCCCATGGTAGGCTCCTCAGACGGGGAGGGGAGAGGAGCGGGAGGGGAGGCTGGGCAGGGAGGGGCTGCTGGCAAGAAAAAGTGGCAGAGATGTCCTAACAAGTTGCTCTTTCTCCAGATCCTGGGGCCCTTCCCCACCCCAAAACATGGGTCAGGCCCCGAGCGGCCCCTGGCAGGCCTCCTGCCGCAGGTTGGACTAGAACGCAGATGATGTTCTTGTGTGCCCACCAAGGCCTGGGAACAGGCACCCAGAGAAGTGTTTGGGCCTAAGGCACACATACATCCAGAAAGCGCTTTCCGAACCCCGTGAGCCCACATCTTTCCCATCAGGCTCCTGCCTTCACACACTGGCTGGCGGCTTCGTTGCGGAGAATAAAAGCAGCTTAACAAGGCGTTTATTAAACGCCAGCAGTATGCCAGGTGCTGAGCAGGCGCTTTACCTGCGTGGCTGAACCTTCATAACAGCTCCATAAAGTGGGTGTTGTCCCCATTGTGCTGATGCGCTTACTGAGCCCTGGCGGGACTCAGAGAGGGTGGATAACTTGCCTGAGGTCACCAAGCTGGGACCTGGCAAAGGCTGGCCCAGAACCCAGGACTCCAGGCCCCGGAACCCATCTCTGGAGAAGTGCGGCCCATGCCTCCCAAGCCCTGTCTTTTCCTGAAGCGTCTGCCCCTCCTTCGGGCCCAGCTGGTCTCGGGCAGTAAAAGCATCTCACAACGCTCCTGTCCCCATCAGGCACCCAGAGCCCAGGCTTTGGCGGGGAGAAGTCTGACCGTGGAGTCCAGGACACCAGAGCCACCACCAATCCCTGCAGTCCTTCTCAGGGGCCGTGAGAGAGGACGCTCATGCCATCTTTCCATCAGTGGGTCACCAGCACCACGAGCGGCCTGAGAGGGGGCCTGGTAGCCGTCCCTAAACACAGAGCCCACAAGGGCTGTGCGGCCCCCAGGCTCACGCACAGGCTGGGAGTTGCCTCAGCCTGTCCTGTCAGGACCCAGCCCTGGCCCCAGGCCCTCACCTGTCTGGGTGGGAACCCTCTGATAACATCACCCCATCCCAAACTGGCTCCAAAGGCTTCCCACCTGACAGCATTTGCCTCCTAATGGAGAGTTTTAAGAAGAGCGGGGTGAGGGCTGAGCCCAGGTGGCGTAGTGGTGGTGCGCGGGACTGCGGCCCACTGGGACGGAGGTTCACTTCCAGCAGTGGGGCTGGGCCTCCTCCTCCCACCACCGGAGAGCAGTGATGCCCCCCCAAAAAAAAACAAAAAAAAAAAAATGAAGAGCGGGGTGACAGCCCTGCCAAGAAGGCACCCACCCCTTGGGACCTGGGACGCACCATACTTTGCCATGCTTATTGGGACTGTCAGGGGAGACAGGTGGATCTTGCCCTACAGCCCCCACCATAGCCCCAGCCCGGCATTCCATGGCCCGGGCACGCCGCACCCGCCTCAGCCTTAGGGACTTTCCCAGGTGTCGTGGGAAGATGGGCTTTGGCCCGACACGGGGGCCCAGGACTGAACTCCACACTACTCTGCTACTTATCTACTTGTGGCCATCCCAAGAGAGTCACTTTGCCCTTCTGGAATTTTGCTCCGAAGTGCCTTATAGAGGCTGCCTCACAAGACTGTGATGAGATTTAGGTGGGGGTGGGGTGGGGGGAGAGCAGTGTCCAGCCTGGTGCCAGTACTCAGAAATGCCAGTGCTCAGCTTCTTCCCTTTCTCTCTTCTTCCCTCTCTCCCGAGGGCCTTTCTGGAAGCAGTCTGAGTTGAGAGGTGAGGATCGATGGATGATCTTCAGATTTCCCGGGTTCGAAGCACTCTGCTGGTGCTGGGTTTGAGGCCTGCGGGCTGGCAGGAAGAGCCAGGGGTCATTTCCTCTTGCTTCACACACAGGTGCAGCCCTAGTCACCTCAGGCTTTTCATCGTGCGCATCGGGCACCATTCCTGAGTGGCAGAGGAGGCCCGATGTCTTCCTGAGGGGTCTGGACCCTCTTCGTGGCCAAGTGGCTGTAGGTATGACCAGTATGTTCCCTGGCACCAGCTGCAACCGCCAGAAGGCACAAGTCTCCTTTAATTGGCTATAATGAGGCTTAATGATCCAGAGGGTGAAGGTTTTCTCATAGTCGAGGAGTGTTAGAGGGGAAAGGAGCTTTGCAGGTCATTTAATCCAACAGCCTGTTTTACTGATGAGCGAAACGGAGGCTGAGAGTGGACAAGCAACCTGCCATTGGTCACTCCGGCAATGAATGGCCGAGCCAGGAGGTCCACAGACATTTAGCTTCCAGGCAGTGCTGGGGGTCAGGGGGCGGGATCCAAGGTGGGCTCTGGGTCATACATAGGTAGGGATGTACACAAGGTGCCCTACTGGCCGGGGGCAGGGCCAGGGAGCAGAAAGCCTCTGTTGCCAGCTACAGTGACTGACTCCTCTCTGTGAAATGGGAGCGGTCCTCCTTATTCCTTCTTGGCGCATGGAAAAGACCATTGGGATGTCAGCAAGTTGGCCTAGTTCTTTCTCTGGCTTGGGTCAGCATTCCTTCCCACCCTCCCTTGTACACCGACTCCCTCCCCATCTACTCTGGGAGGGCAAGACCAGGTTGTTACATCAACTAGTCCTCGTTCAGGGACAGGTTTAGAGACAGAGGATGGACAAACTGGTTTGGAGAGTGCCAGGAGCCAGCAGGCGCACCACCCACAACGGCGCCTGCTCCAGGGACCTCAGGGGGCCTCCCAGCCTCCAGAGAACCTGCCCATTCTTCAACCAGTGCCACCAAAATTGGAGGAGGGGGCCATGCTGGGAACACTGGAGACCTGAGACATTACAGCCAGATCTGCCCCGCCCTGCTGCTGGAAGAGGGGTTGGATGTGGGGTCGGAGAGAACTTCTTCCCACCTCCATTCCAGACCCCCAGAAAGGGAAGGAGAGGACGAAGCCTGAACCAGGAGACTCCTCAGTCTACTGTCTAGAGGAGTCGTAATAATTGTAGCGCAGATCTGCTGGAAAGGGATCCCCTCAACTCCTGTGTGTCTGAAAAAGTCTTTGTTTCACCTTTGATTTGGAAAGATAAATCCACTGGGTGTAGAAGTCTAGGTTGATTCTCCACCCCACTTTCATCACTTCAAAGATGTTGCCCCATTGTCTTCTGGCTTGCGTCGTTTCCAGGAGACGTCTGCTGTCATTCCTTGCTTCTAATTATGTAATGGTCTTATTTTTCCCCCCCCTCTGGCTACTTTTAAGAGTTTTTCTTTTATTACTGGTTCTAAGGAATTTGATGATGGTGTGTCTGTGTCTTGAGGTGGTTTAATTCTAGTCTCTTCTGTTTGTAATTCGTTGAACTTCTGAGACCTGTAGATTTATAGCTTTCATCAAGTGTGGAGATGTTTTGGCCATTAATTTTTCCAAATGTTTTTCCGTCCTTCCCAACACTTTCTTAAGTCTGATTGTATTATACCACTGGTCAGGGTGTTTTGTTTGGGCTCTTTTTTAGGCTCCGTGTTATTTTAATGATATTCCTGTGCTGTTTTTTTTTGTTTGTTTTTTGGGGGCATCACTGCTCTCCGGTGGTGGGAGGAGGAGGCCCAGCCCCACGGCTGGAATGGAACCTCCGTCCCAGTGGGCCGCAGTCCCGCGCACCACCACGACGCCACCGGGGCTCGGCCCGCCTGTGCTGTTTTTATTGATATGTCTTCAAGTTCGCGCTTTTCTTCTAGAGTTTCTAATCTGTTATCAATTCTACTGGCATATTTTTCATTTCATATCAGATGTTTACTTTTTCTTCTCTTCAAGTTCGGTTGGAGTCTTAAAAAAAAAAATCTTCCCTGTCTCTGTTTAACTTTTGAACTAACTTTGAACTGCTCCCAGGTTCTTGTGTGTTCATTTTAATTTCTGTAATCAGTTCTGGGTTGGGTTGGCGTTGGTTTTTCTCACGTGGGTCATATTTTCCTGTTTCTTGAGGTGCCTGGTAATTTTTTTTATTATTATTACTGGTTGCCAGACATGGTGGATTTTATATTGTGAGGTTCGTACATTCCTTTAGATATTTGAGGTCTTTGTTCTGGGATGCAATTAAATTATTTGAAAACAGTTTAATGCTGCTGAGGCTAGCTCTTAAGCTTTACTAGACAGGGCAGAGCAGACTTTAGTCTAAGGTAAAGGTTGGCAAACTGTGGACTACTGGCCACATCCAACGTTCCCTAGATAATGTGAACTAGAAGTCAGACATACACATTCATCTTGGACTGTCTGTGGCCTCTTTCATGCTCCAGGAGCAGAGTTGAATCATGACAGCAGAGACGATATGGCCCACAAAACCTGAAATATTCACGGTCCGGTTCTTTACATAAAACAAATTTGCCGGGCTGAGCCCCGGTGGCGTAGTGGTTGGGCGTGGGACTGCGGCCCACTGGGACGGAGGTTCAATTCCAGCAGTGGGGCTGGGCCTCCTACTCCCACCGCCGGAGAGCAGTGATGCCCCCCCCCAAAAAAAATTTGCCAACTCCTGATCTCGGACCAACTTGTCCCCTACTGAACCAATACCTTCTGATGACTCTCCGCCCCATCCTGTGTGAGGCGATTGTTCCTTCTGCTCCTTTCCAGAGCTTCTTCCCCAAGCCTCAGTTGTTTTCATGCGTCCACCAGACACTGCACACCTGTTGTCCACTCCCTGAACACCAGCGTTTGATTCCCTCCTTCTGGTGTTTCGGCCAGAGGGCAACCCCAGCTCCTCTGTTTCTGCTGCGGCTGGACGTGGAAGCAGCACCCAGGACCTGTCTTTGGGTGGTCATTCCTCCAGTGTTCCAGGAGGCCGGGTAGCGTCGTGGAGGGCAGGAGGGGGTGTTAGGCCACACCCCATGAGCGCAGCCACTTGGACCCCCTGCCACCTCCCAGGAGGAAGATGGTCTGCCCCAGGAAAGCTTTACAGGCTTGGAAACCCACAGGGGCAGTTCCACTCTGCCCTAGGAGCCCCCCCCCCCGACCTGGAACTGATTTGGTGGCAGTGAGTTGACGCCAGTGTTTCTGGGAGCAGCCTTAGATGGCACTTACTGGCTTCTACCGGGCACAGAAGGGAGTCGCAAGTGAGTGGGCAGGTGGCCCCTGGCCCGCCCACCCCGAAGTTCGTGGGACTGAAGGAGGGGGCTGAGTAGCAGCTGGCATTTCCTCTGGGCTTCCTCTCACACGCACTGCAGTTGTGGGGTGGGAGGTGGCCGCCCCTCTGCGGAGAGTTTGAAGAGTGAGGCCTCAGCGGGCTCTGTTCTGAACCAGCTCCCCAAACCTCTGGGGCCCGAGGTCGGAGGCAGGTGGAGCCACCTCAGAGGGTTGTCACTCGACAGCGGCTGCTATTCCAGGTGCGGAACTCCCACTCTGGCCCAGGTGTCAAGGCTTAGGCCTTGGGGACATGGCATTCTCCTCCACTCTCTTGTCATGGCAGCTCCAGGAATGTGAACCCAACACACTCGCAACCAGATGGGTTAGAGCTGTGACCAAGAGGAGCCTGGCAGGGAAGGGGGTATGCGTGTGGAGGAGGGGGGAGGGGGCGGGGGAGGGTTTATCCTCGGAGTCAGAAGTTGAAGGATAGACAGGAGTTGGCCCAGGGGAGGGAAAGGGAGAAGGTGGCCCAGCCAGAGGAATAGCACATGCAGGGTTCTGGTGACTTCTGAGAGAGGAGACCATGGGGACAGGGCCTTGGAGAAGACAGGCTGCTGCTGAGGCTGGGCCCATCCTCCTGCTGGTCCTTTGTCCCTTGGGCCAGCCAGCCGGCCCTGTCCACCCTGCACCCCCGCACCAGCGCTTCCCCAGAAACCTCCCTGTCCCAGCCACTCTCTAAGCACACGTCTGTGGTCACAGGCACGCTGAAAGACACCACTTGTGGATTCTGGGGAGCCACAAGCAGGGCGTCTGCACCCAGTGAGACGGAGCCAGTGGTGATGGTGCAAGAGAAAGGTGAGGCCACAGGGGCCAGGCACCCTGTCCCCCTTCCCATTTGGCAGATGAGAGTGAGGTCAAACATTCACTGAAAGCCTGGAGCCCTTAGCTCACCTAAAGCCCAGAGGCGTCCGCCCCAGCTCCACGTGTTCTCGGCTCAGCGACCCACACTGCCGCCGGCCTGCTGGGAGAACACCCTGCCTCTGCCCCGTGTGCCTCGGGCCGGCCAGCAGTTTCACAGGCCTGGAGCCAGTGTCTCCTGGGGGCGGGAGGTACGCTATTCACATGACACAGACCTCCCTCCCTCCCTCCTGGCCCCCCAGTGGGGGCGATGCTTACGGAGGGAACTTGGGCCGGGCTCTTCCCACTCGGGGACAGGCTGTGCTGCTGGAGGGGTGCCCCCCATCGTTTCCCTGTTCTGAGGATGTTACGGGGATGTGGAGACGGAGGGGCGGGACCGAGAGAGTCAGGGCATCCTCCAAGCCATGGTCTGTGAGCGGGGAGTCGGGGGTGGGGGTGAGGAAGTAAGGGCCAGGATGGGGAAACTGAGACCTGAGAGGAGCTGGGTCAGGAATGGAATGGCTGGTGGACTAAGCCACCTCTGCAGCTGTCTGAGGTCTGTGCTGCCCTGGACAGGTCG
>PVJH01027662.1:0-28383 GCA_004026705.1 Nesogale talazaci | reverse complement strand
GCGCGGTGGAGTAAAACAATGGAGTTTCAAGTTAGAAAGCACGCCTTTCCCCATTTCTTCGTAAGAAACCCACAGATGTTGGTTCTAGAATCATGTTTGAAGGATGTTGAATTTGAGCATGAAAGTGGGGCTTGTCCAGGTAATGAACTAGGACCTAGTTGCATTGGAAATGGGACCTCTTATCCCTTGCTCTTTGTGATGGGTAGGTTTGTTATGCCAACATGGCCACAGAAGATTGCTGGGTCTGTTGGACGGCATGGCCAATGAACACACGGGATGAATTGAAGGGCAGAGATAGGAAAGGCTCGGCGAGTCCCGCCCTCCCTCTTGCTTCCGGATCTTCGGACCAGAGAGCTGCCTTGTTCGTCTTGTGCCTCGACCTCCAAGCAACACTACCCGTGAGACACCTAATCATGGACTGTGTTGCTGTGAGTTGAGGATCCTTCAAGCCCTACTTCGCCACGCTCCTAGGATATACATCTCTTGAGCTGGGGACTGTTGGACTCTGTCATCTGGCTGACTGTTGGTGACCTGCTCTGCTGTTTGCTGCCTGAGACCAGTTAGCCCAGATTGCTCTATGGAAGACTACTCAGCAGCCCTCAAGACTTGAAGGACTGCCAGTTTTCTAGTTGCCTCAAGCAAGTGAGTTGCACCGAGCCATCTGTACTGCTTTATAAATAGTTAACTGTTTCTTTCTTATCTTATATACCTTTCTCTCTATATAAATATATAAAAAGAATTACTGGTGTCTTGACTTGTATTTCTCTAAGAGAACCCTGCCTGACTCTTCTTCAAG
Source organism: Nesogale talazaci (assembly GCA_004026705.1). Lineage (NCBI taxonomy): Eukaryota > Metazoa > Chordata > Mammalia > Afrosoricida > Tenrecidae > Nesogale > Nesogale talazaci. The sequence continues at coordinate 27,587 of PVJH01027662.1, read as the reverse complement.
AGTGTCTTGGGATGGGCCAAACCCAAACAATTTGCTGCTCAAGATCCCAAGTCCCCAGAATTCCTTTTGGCCCATTAAAGGTCTAAAATGAAGATCCTTTGGTTCTTACCAAGCAAGGATTGTGGGTTTCTGATGAACTGGCAGGTGCACTGCTGTCTGGAATCTTATTTTAGGAAACCAACGGCTAGAAAGTACACAGGGCTCGCCATGAATCACAAATGACATGAAGCAAGTAACAATAAGAAGCTCTTATCGGGACTAGATGGCATTTAAATTAGCCTCCCAGAAGGGAAAGAAAAGGATCCCCAGACAGTGTTGGTAGAAACCAAGCTAGTGAGATTCCGCAGGGGTTCCCCAAAACACCCTTCCCAGGAAGGGAAGTCTGAGCGGCCAGCATCAGGGGACAGATCCCAAACAGCCACCAGGCTTCCTCTTGCGGGGCAGAGGCCAGTGTAGGCAGGATGTTGTGGAAAAGCAGAGCACTGGAGATAAGGCAGCAACAATGAGCAGCAGTTAAAAGGCCAAAGATCAAGCAACGTGTGACCACGCTATTACCATTGGCCAACCATTGGATTTGTCTACATCCAACTGCTGAAACGACTTGACACCGAAATAACAACTTACCACCAAACCCACACTCACACATATTATCTTGAAAAGAGGTTTTGAAAAAACACTTCAAACAAGAACACCACTGACCCAGTTCCTTTTACAGCGGTGAAAGAAATAACTTGTTCAAAGTTACAAGTGACACGCTCACAGAATGTCGGACATAATGACTGTGCAGTGAAGAACAATATGCCATGGTGCAGCTCTTGAAAAAGAAAATTAACTTTACTTTCAAAAAGATGCTGTTATTATTATTATTTCTTTGTACCTTTTTCTTTTAAAAGAATGGTGTTTTTTGGGCTAACTTTTGAGTTAGAAAAGCATCAAGAAAGATGTTTCAGAAAGCAAGTCAGTTTTTCAAAGAATCCCAGAAAAAGCACCAAACAAAACAAAACCCATGCCTGAGAGTTAACCACAGTGACCCAACGAGAGTAGAACTGGCCCACACGACTTAGAAGACTCTGGGTCTTTGTAGAAGCAGACTCTTTCTCTTGCAGAGTACCCGATGGGTTCATACTGCCAGTCTTCCAGTTAGCAGACTAGCCCTTTGACCTCCGCACCATCAGGGCTGTCTTAAAACTCATCTTGAGCAATAAGATGATTGCATTATGGGTTGGTTTACCGACATCGGTTTCTCCCTTTTGAATATTCAGGCTGAATAATGATCGACCTGCTCACAGAGTTGTGCAGATTAAAGTAATGCTTGTAAGACGCCTGCTAATTGTTGATGAGGACCCTCAGCAAGGTGGACGGACACAGTGGCTGCCACACTGGGCTCAAGCACAGGAACACTTGTGAGGGTGGTGTTGGACTGAATCACAACTCATTCTCTTGAATATGGAATTGCTATGACTTGGATCCAACTCCTCAGCACCTAATTACAACAACAACAACAACAACAACAAAATGTACATGTACACAGGGAGTATTTGATAATATGCTATTGGAATCAAGGCAAAATTTCCAGCAACATATAGAGGATTTTTAAGCTATTGTTGGGGAAACTCACTTCCAGTATATAATGTCAGCTGACAATTTCAAATCATGCACCCCACAGCTCTCTGTGAGTGACCTGGACCTTTTCCCCCCTCTTGTTGCTGTTGTTGCTCTGGACCCTCAAGTTGGTTCTGACTCAGAACCTCCACAGGGCAGAGTTCACAGATTCATAGAACTTCCAGGCCTTTAATCTTTACAGAAGCAGATCGCTAGTTATTTATGAGCTGCCAACCTTTCAGTTAGCAGTTGAATCTGCTTAGTCTCTTTCAACCAACCATACTGGTTAGCAAAAGGTTTCACCATATCACACCTATACCATCATCCCCACACACTGACAGAATTAGAACAGCTTCCTCCCATCTGCCAGACACACAGTCTCCTGGCTTCCTAATCGGACTGCTCAATGCTTGAGCCGAAGACACAGACACTAAGCCTGCCTTCCCCCACAAGTTTCTGCCACTTCAAGCAAGTCATTCAGTGACTCACCATTCCAATGCCCTGGCCTCACAAATGGATGACAGTGCTTCAGTTATTCATTCCAATCACACACACCAAGTACAGCTGAATGTTTGGGTGGAATCTCTGGACTTTCAGAGTACCGAAAAAACATTACAGTATTAAGTATTGTCGGCATTTATCTTATTTGACTAACATCTGATTAGTCAGTGGTAAGCATTCATTTTAGCTTTTACATAGAGACGCTAAGACTGCATCCTCTGGATATGTAGGAAAAGAGAGGGCTATATGTTTTCATGGAAATTCTATGTTACAAATGACTACAACACAGTAACAAGCCAGAAATAGAACATTAGCAGTGGGCATAAAGCAAAGGTTGTAAGCTACACCACCATAAGTCTATGGCGCCACAAACAACTGCTTCTGTTGTTGTTAGGAGCCATGGTGTATTCTGGGTGAGTTTTGAGGAGAAACGAACCCCTGGAAAAGGTCCATCATGTTTTCTGAAGTAGAGAGTCCATGAAAAAAAGAAAGACCTTCATTAAGATGGATTGACACAGTGGCTCCCGCATTACAACTGTGATGTGGTACAGGTTCGTGTTTTAGTACACAATAATTATTAACTACTTCAAGGAGGGCTTAAAGAGCTTTGGGGGTGTGGAGCTACTCATGAACTGAGAGGTCTACAGGGTTGGCCCCAATCAGAGCCAAACTAACCTCTCCTCCCGCCTAAGAAGTATGTGTGACAGAGGACATACTCCGATTGGGGAGAAGGGCTTGCCTGCCATGCTCATACAGAAGCAAACCAAGAGGGGTAAAGAGAGTGAGGGACTTGAAGCCACATACTGGCAAAAGCCCTGAGGAGGATGCCCCTGCATGGAGCTGCTAAGGCACAGAGAGGACTGTAGAGCCAACAACAGCTCAAGATATGATGTCCCCTTGCTGGAACATACCATGACAGAAGATAATACTAGGGCACAGGGCAGGGAGTAAGTCTGGTCTGACCACCCCCACAATGGGGCAAAACAAGTAAGGAACTTAACAGATCAGCAATAGGAGCAAAGCCAAGCCACAAACCTTCAGAGGAGCCCCCAAAATTGACTTCAGGCTAGGATGGGCAGTTTCTAGACAACCCCACCCCCCACCCCACCCCAGAACCGATGGAGAGATAGTCATAAAGGTCTGGAATTATGTATGCTTTTTCATTTGGGGGTTGCTTGGGGTTTGTTTGTTTGCTATTTTTTGTTTCTTCTCTCTTTTTACCCAATCTTGCCCTGGACTAACCCAAAGATTGACAGTTTAAACCCAAACCATGAGTACCTTGAAAGAGAGGCCAAGAAAACCTTTGGAAGCAATTCTAATCCACCACACATGGTATCACCATACATCAAAATCACCTGGACTTCTACAGTATTGTGGAGAAAAAAAGTTTACAATTCTTCCTTCACATAGAATTATGTTGTGTCCTCATTAAAGACAGAAAGAAAGTCAACTGTATTCATGACATCCCATGAGAAGGAGCAGTTTCCAGAGTTTCCACGCCTGAACAAGCTTGAGCACTAGAATCTGGATGGGTCTTTCCAGCTCAGTGTCTTGTAATTCCTTTAAAGCTGTGGTCTTCAGTCTTGTCTGCACAATCAACCCCCTTGGGGAATGTCTTCAAATGACACATGCCTGGTTCCACTCCCACTGCCCTCCTGGAGATTCTGATTTAATAACCTTGCAGCCCAGCCTGGGCTCCTCAAAAAACCTGTGATGTGCAGCCAAGACAGAAAGCCAGTGCTGTTAGGAGTATGATTTCAATGATTTCCTAATCCAGGATTCCCAAGCCAACGCGATGTCTTTCACAGACAGTCTCAAGGCAATGGCACTTGGGCAGTTATATATTGCTACTCAAGATGGGTCTAAGAGTTAAATAATGGCACATATAGTGTCTCCTTTTTCTTCACAACTGCATTGTTCTAGGATTCTGAACTGCAACACTGAAGCAGCACCAATGCTGCAGTGACAGAGGTACTTACCCCTCAAAGACCTGATTTTCAAGTAGAAGAAATCTTGAATGCTTGAAGAATGACGTAATTGATGGTGTTAGAGATATGGAAGGTAAAACTAAAGTCTCAGGGGATAAAGCAATCTGCTTAATGACTGCTATCTTGAGAGGGAAGGAAGACGCCGATGCGTGAGCGGTTATGAGTTGGGGGGCTAACCACAAGGTTAGCAGTTCAAAACCACCAGCTACTCCATGGGAGAAAGATGATGTTTTTCCACTCCTCTAGAAAGTAAGAGGCTCAGGAACTCAGAGCCTCGAGAGGGCCACGATGAGTCGGGATTGACTCAATGGCGCTGAGTTTGGTTTTTGTTTTTTAATCATGGGTAGTGCAAGCAGTCTGCAGAGGGCTGCTAATAAAGGTGGCCAGTTCAAAACCCGCCCAACCATGCTACGGGAGAAAGGCCTGGCAGCCTGCTTCCCTGAGACCACAGCCAAGAAAACCCTGTGCAGCACGTGGGCTCTGTTACTCAGGGTTGCTTTGAGTCAGAACGGACTCAAGGGCAACAGGTTTGGTTTGGGTTTTATCATTGAATATAGATATCTGGATGTTGTACAGGCAGCCTCATGCGGCCCACTGAGGACATTGATCTGATCGCTGGGTGTTTTTGCCACCGCGGCCTGTCCTGCTTAGCAGCTGACTCATCCTGGGCCCACAGTGAATTTGTTCATTTTTTTTAACTATAGTCCGGCCCCCCAACAGTCTGAGGTACAGTGAACTGGCCCCCTGTTTAGAAAGTTTGAGGACCCCTGTTGTAAGATAAGAAATAGCAATAGTAATATATCATGGATCAGGAATTCACGAGGGTAGGAGAATGGGGGAGGGATGCGGGGTGGGGGGGGGGAAGAGAATCTGATTCCAGGGGCTCAAGTGAAAAGAAAATGTTTTGGAAATGATGAGGGCAACAGATGTACAAGTGTGCATGATACAATTGAATTCTGGATATGTAATATCCCCTGATAAAATAATTAATTAAAAATATGTATGTATGTAGACATATAGTGATGTGAGAAAATAGACCTGGAAACAAAGAAAGGAAGCACAACTTTAGGACAAGGACCATTTGTAAGACTTGTACATACATTGCCTTCTCGAGTCCGGGCCCTGTTTGTTCTCTCACCTCCCTAGGTCATCAGGAGGTGTCACCAATGGAAGGAGCACAGTACTATGGAAGAGACACTCCAGATTCTGCCATGTCTTATTGGACCATGGGGAAGGGTATCTAAGGATAAGCAGGCTGGATGCATAGCTACCATAGGGAACCCAGGTACCACTCCAAAGGAATAAGGATCAAAAGGAATGCCTGTTGTAAGTAGGCAATTATCCAGAAATAAGAGACGTTCATTTCATGCAAACACAGAAAGCTTGGACCATTAGTATGCCTCATTAGGGACTCTCAGAAGTGAAGAAAATTTGACCAGAACTAGAAACTAGAGCCAGATTTCTTCCCAGGGGTGGAAAAGAGTCCTCACTTCATTTCAGGACCACACTTCTCCTCAGGAAAGACGTTTTCCATGCACATCTGGGAGAGAATGTCCCCCACACCTACTTCTTTGTAGACTCTATAGGCTTCCAAAGGATAATTCTCAAAGTACTAAGTGGACATCCGTACATCTGAAGTAGAAATGTAAACTACAGGTATGTAGTGAGGCAGTAGTGACTGGAAGGCAAAATCTCTTTCATGCCCAGAGTGGGGTTCCATTCCCAGCACCATACCCCACAATTCTCCGTCTGTCAGTGGAGGCTTGCATGTGCCTATAAGGTAGAACTGCTCTCAATGAGGCCGCCCGATTCATACAGACTGGAAAGGAAGGTCTGGTGATTGGCTTCTGAAAAGTAAACAAGGGAATCCTACAAAGTACAAAAGGCTGGTCCATGACCCATCGTCCAAAAGGCTGACACTGTGTCTACTCTGCTGTGTATGGATCACTGTGAGCATACAGGGGCAACTAGACAGCAGCTAACAATACAGCAATGACTATTTCAATAAGAAATGCAGTTTTGTATATAGGTAAGTATATTATATGATGATGGGGAAAGAGATCTACATGCATGTACTTATAGGGTTAGTATTAAGGCAGCAGATGGGCATTGGATCTCCACTCGACTACTCCCTCAATGCAAGAACACTTTGTTCTATTAAACTGGCATTCTATGATGCTCACTTTCCCGACATGATCACTGAAAACAAAAGCAAAAGTGTCAAATGGGACTGTCTATGGCGCTGCCAGATTCATATAGACCGGGAAGGAAGGTCTGGTGATTGGCTTCTGGAAATTAGACAAGGGAAGCCTACAGAGCACAAAAGTGGTGGAAAAAGCTGATGGCGCCCAGCTATCAAAAGATATAGCATCTGGGATCTTAAAGGCTTGAAAGTAAACAAGCAGCCATCTAGCTGAGAAGCAACAAAGCCCACATGGAAGAAGTACACCAGCCTGTGTGACCACAAGGTATAGAAGGGATCAGGTACCAGGCATCAAAAAGCTAAAAATCCTATCACTGCATGCCCACTTTCCTGATACGATTGCTGAAGACAGTTGTGTGCATAAGCAAATGTGTTGAAGAAAGCTGATGGTGCCCAGTTCAGTTATCAAAAGATATAGTGCCTGGAGTCTTAAAGGCTTAAATGTAAACAGTGGCCATCCTGCGCAGAAGCAACAAAGCCCACATGAAAGAAGCACACCAGTCTGTATGACCACAAGGTGTAGAAGGGATCAGGTATCAGGCATCAAAGAACTAAAAATTATATCACTTTAAATGAGAGGGAGTACAGATTGGGGATCCAAAGCCCATGTGTAGGTAAAGTGACGGCTACAGAAGGGTCTCAGGAAAAAGAAGAGCCAGTTAGAGTACAGTGTAGCAACAATGAAATATGCAACTTTCCTCTAGTTCTTAAATGCTTCCTCTCCCCCTAACCTCCCACTATCATGATTCCAATTCTACCTTACAAATCCAGCTAGACCAGAGCAGTACTGGTAGAGATAGGAACTGGAAACATGGGGAATCCAGGACAGATGATCCCTTCAGGACCAGGGTTGGGAATGGTGATACCGGAAGAGTAGAGGGAAGGTGGAGTAGAAAGGGAGAACCAATTATAAGAATCCACATATAACCTTCTCCCTGGGGGTATGGACAACAAGGAGGTGGGTGAAGGGAGACATCAGACAGTGTAGGATATGACAAAATAATAATAGTTTATATATTATCAAGTGTTCATGAAGGTGGGGGAGTGGGGAGGGAGGGGAAATATGAGGAGCTAATACTGAGTGCTTAGGTAGAAAAAATGTTTTGAGAATGATGATGACAACCAATGTAGAAATGTACTTTGCATACAATGGATGTACGTATGGACTGTGATAAGAGTTGTATGACCCCCCAATAAAATGATTTTTTAATGTAGTTTTTACCAAAGATTCCAAAGCCCAAAGCTAGAGAAGAGACCAGATGCCGAAGTCTCACTGGAGAGTTTTAAATCTTTGAGGTTCAGTGACCTGGATAAGTCTAGCACTGAGGAAGTTGCATGCATATGTACAAACAAAGGCTCATCTACTCTTTTGCTTCAACTCTCTACCACGCTCAACCCCACAGAGACAAAGCAAGTGAAAGCTCAAGAGAATGCAAAGCAAGCTCCCTCCAAGATCAGTGACCACTAGGGCAACACAGGAAGGGAAAAGATGGAAGCTTGATCCACCCAAATCAGTCAAAAACTCATCTTCCACAGCCTCAAGGGCAGAGAAGAGGAATGCATTCATTTCCACCCTTGTTGTACCAGGTCTCCCTTCTACCAGAGATATTCCAGGCTGTGCATGGGTAGAATTCCACTTGGATCAGCCCCCTTCCTTGTACAAGCACTGAAAACCTTCCTCACTACTTCAGACAGTGAGTTTAAATGGTTTCCCCAAGCTGTCAAGGCCATCAATAATCACACATCATCCTTGGTATGAGAGCGCTGTTCATAAGCCCCAAACCAAACCCATTTCCATCAAATTGATGCTGTAGATTCAGACTTATGAAGACCCTTGGGGCACAGAAGAGAATCTCCTTGTACGGTTTCCTTAGCTACCATCTTTACAGAAGCACATCACCACATCTTCTTACCATCATGCCCATGAGTGGATCGGAACTGCTAATCTTTTGGTTAGTTGAGGAGTACGACGTGTTTGGGCCAGGCAATGCAAACTCCTCATGCATTTGCACAATACTCTCCACAACCACATTTCCTCCAAACCAACCTCATTTACTGCCATGCGAGGGCATGTGGGCTCCCCATACTCTCCTTAATGCTATCTGTTCCTGTGACCACTATATCTGTTTGTCTGTCCACCAGGTCCTCTCTGCCCCACACTCCCAGTCAGCACTTCATCCAACACTCAGACACAAGTCCCTGCCATCGAGACAATGCTGACTCCTTGTGACCGTCACTCTTTAGGGGAGTAGAAAGCCAAGCCTTTCTCTGGGGAGTTGCTGGTGGTTTCAAACTGTTGGCCAAGCGATTGCAGCCCATTGCGTAACCACCATCGCCATTTGTTTGTTGTGTCTCATTTTCCCAAGCAGAGAAGGAGTCACATCTCATTTCTAAGGTTTTCCCAGACCTAAAACAAACAGAAACTAGCTGCCCTGCAGACGATTCTGACTTCCGGTCAACCTGTGTGTGTCAGAGTGAGCTGTGCATCACAGGGTCTGCAATGGCTGATTCACTCATAGGCTTTTTTTGGCGAGGCACCTCTGATGTGACATGCGCTTCCAAGCTCCCAGTTAACGGCTAAGCAAGTTCACTCTTTGCACCATCTCCACCCCATCCCCATTCCCTAAGCAATCACCATGGTTCGTAAGGCAGCGTAGCGAGAGCCCATTAAACACGTGTGGGTAGTTGTGACCTTAAAGTTAACTTACAGTCAGGGGTGGGTGTAAATATCTCTAGTAAAGGTTTCTAGCCTACCCACCTTGTTCCCAGGTGTTTACCAAAGACTACTGAGATCTCTCAGGGCTCCGAAAATCACGGTACAGAGGACACTTGAATGCCAGGAGACCAAAATGAGAGGCACGTAAATATTTTTATAGTCAAAATGCCAGGGTCATATTATGTTGTATTCCCTTCTGTATCCCCAGTGCTTACTTAGCACACAGGCTAGAGTGCACACAGCAAGGGCTCACGACATGTTTGCAATGAAATCACACAACACTTTATAGCCCTACTCCAAACTACAAATTAGGAAAACACATACAAATAACAATACTGCGCTTTTTAAAGAAAATATGTAACATATCTCTTTAAGGATCCAAAATAATCTTTTAGGAGTTCTAAACGCTGGTGTGAAGAATCTCTTTTCTAGACACTAGGTCTAGCAGCAAGGAGTTCTGGTGGCGTAATGCGTTGCAAGTTGGACTGATAACTGCAAGGTCTGCTTGCAGACCAGTTCCTGATCAAGAGAAAAGGGAGACTTTCTGGTTCTATACATATTTAGAGCAGTGGTTCTCAACCTTCCTAATGTTGTAAGCCTTTTATACAATTCCTCATGTTGTAGTACCCCCCCAAGCATAAAATTATTTTTGTTGCTATTTCAAAACTATAATTTTGCTACTGTTATGAATTGGGTCGCAACCCATAGGTTGAGAACTGCTGGTTTAGAACTGCTGATTTAGAGCCTTGGAAAGCCATAAGAGAAGTTCTCCTTTGTCTTATAGCTGTGAGTTAGAATCAACTCAATGGCAGTGAACGGGTGGAAGGTTTACCAGAAATGATCCTTGCATGTACAAATGCATGCACTCGTGCATGTATTCTTCCCAGTCAACCCTACATATCGCATGTCTCTCTCTTCAAGTTACACACACCATGCCCCTGAGAGACAAAAGAGAATTCTCAGAACAGCTGTTTTCTATTTCTTCCTCTGCGTGGCTGCCATGCCTCTAGCTCGGCATTGTCAAACAGATTTCCTGCAGTGATGTTAGGTGCCAACCAGTCAGTTCTGACTCACGGTGACCCTATCTGCATAACAGAGTAAAACACAGCCCGGTCCTATGTCATCCTCACTATTACTCTTATGTTTGAGCCCATTGTTGCAGCCTTCATGTCAACCCATCTCGTAAAGGCCTGCCTCCTTTTCCCTGCTGGTCTCCATCAATGTACTGCCACAAGCATTGTTGGATGATCTTAAGCACAAATTTAGTTGTATATGGTATCAGTGATATTGTTCTATAATTTGTGTATCCAGTTGGGTCTCCTTTCTTTGGGATAGGTATAAATATGGATACCTTCCAGTCACTTGACCAAGTAACTGTCTTCCAAATGTCCTAGTGTAGAAGTGTAAGTGCTTCCAATGCTTTACTGACTTGTTGAAACATTTTCGTTAGTATTTCATCAATCTCTGGAACCTTTCTTGTTTGGGACTAAGGCTTTTAGTGCAGTTTGGACTTCGTCCTTCACTACCATTGGCTCTTGCTCATGTGCTACTCTTGAAACGGTGGAGTGTTAACTAGATGTTTGGGGGACAGTGACTATGTATCAATTTTTCATTTAATGCTTCCTGTTTCATTCAAGACTTTGCCTTTAGAATCTTTTAGCATCACAACTCAAGGCTTGACTATTATCTTGAGTTCTTTCAGCTTCAGATACGGTGAGCATGATTTTTTTTCTTTTTGGTTTTTTAACTCTAGATCTTTGTAGTGTTTTAATTTGTCTTCTCAGGCTACCCTTTGCAATTTTGTTTAGTTCATTGACTTCATCATTTTTTCCATTTGCCTTGGCTACTCTATGATTAAGATCAAGTTTCAGAGTCTCTTCTGACCTCCACTTTGATTTTCTTTTTCTCCTGTATTTTTTGCTTTCTTCATGAATGCTATTCTTGATATCCTCCCACAGCTCATCAGGTCTTCTCTCACTTACGTTCAGTGCAGAAAATCTAATCCTGAATAGTGAGGTGGACATTGGGTTGTATTTGGGCTCTTGTGACTTTCCTTTCATTTCTTCAGCTTCAACCTAAACTTCCATGTGAGCAATTGATGGTCTGTTCCACAGTCAGCCTCTGGTTTGGTTTTAGTGGCTGGAGTCAATTTGATTTCTGTGTATTCTATCTGAAGAAAGCCATGTGTACAATCACGTGTTGTTGAAAAAAGTATCTCCTGTGAATAAATAAGCTATTGAACTTGAAAAATTCTATCATGAATTATCCAGCTTCATTTCTAACATCAAAACCATATTTTTCATATCAAGCTGAGCTTTTCTGTTTAATTATATTTAGAAATAATTTTATTGGGGGGGAGGCTCTTACAATAGTCCATACATCAATTGTATCAAGCATATTTATACATATCTTGCCAACGTCATTTCCAAAACATTTTCTACTTGAGCTCTTGGTATAAGTTGCTCTTCCCCGCCGCCCCCAACCCACCCTTGTGAATCCCTGATCAAGTATATGTTGTTGCTATTATTTCATATCTTACACTCCCATTGTCTCCCTTCGCCCACCTTTCTGTTATTCATCCCCTTCAGGAGGGTGAGGGAGGCTATATATTCAACCTTGTGATGGGCTCACTCTTTCTTCCCCTTCCCCCTCCACCCTCTACCGTTATGACATCCCTCCTCCCACTATTGTTCCTGAGGGGTTTATATCCATCCTCAATTCCATGTGTGGAGAGCTCTTATCTGTACCAATGTGTGTTCTCCAAAGACCATATTTTCCAGCTACTGTTCCTTCCTCTTGGTTTCCAACTTTTACATTCCAATCACCAATAATTATGAATGCATGTTTGATCAATTTCCAATTAATTTTATTGGTAGAACTCAATTTCTTCATCCCTTGATTTGTATTTGTTGCATATATTTGAATAAGAACTGTATTGACTGGATTTGCTTTTAGCTGAATAGGCATTATCTTATCACAGACAGATGTGTACTTCAAAATAGATCTTAAAATGTCCTTCTCCATGATAAATGCAATCCCATTACCCTTGTATCATTTTTGGCATAGTAAACTATGTGATTTTCCAAGTCAAAATGGTCACGACAGTCCATTTCAGCTCCTAAATGCTAGAATATTGAGTTTTACGCATTTCATTTTTAAAGATGTCCAATTTTCCTATATTCATACTCTGTACATTCCAAGTTACAATTATTGATTTTTTTAGCACTTTCTTTTCATTTTGAGTATTGCCCTACCAGCAAAGGAAGGACCTGAAGGCTTTACTCCCATAGGCTTTACTCCCTCCACATCATTATGGTCGATACTACTTTGAGAAGGCAATTCCTCCTCGGACATATTTTAAGTAGTTTCCAACCTGGCAGGCTCATGTCCCATCACTGTCTCAGACAGTGTTCTGCTAATATTCACTAAGTTTTCAATCACTGACGAAGTCAAGGCAACACATAGGATTTTCTGTGGCTAATCCCTCTGAGTGGACAGTCTAGTCCTTCTTTACAGTCTGTTTTTACTCTGCAGCCTCTGTTGAAACCTGCTCACTTTGGGTGACCTCGGTAATATTTGAAATAAGAGGAACATAGCTTCCAGCATCACGGCAGCACACATCGTATGGCAAACCAACAGACAAATGGTAGCAAAAGGCTCCTGGGCATATGAAATTGGTTAGCGAGGTGGAGGAACTAAAATTATAATTTCATATAATCTTCATTATATTTTCTTCATGAGATCAATTCTCATAAACCACAGACCAGCCCTGAACAGATTCTGCCTCACGGGGCCTGGCATGTTACAAAGTGGAATGGCCCCATCGAGGTGTCTTGGCTCGGGGCTGACGAGGTGGGGCTGAGAAGTCCACATTCTCGCCTACCTTTCAGCAGCCCCTGCCAATCTTACCTTTGCCTGGAGCACACCACTAACCTGGTCTCCCCGACTGAGATCATCAGCAACGTCTGTGGGGCTAAATCCAATTCAACAGAATCCAAACTCCCTGCCTTCGGTTCTAGTCTGACTCAGAGTGACCCTAGAGAACGGATGCGGGTTTCCGAGGCTCTCAGTCTCTATGAGAACAGAAAGCTTCACCTTTCTCCCCAGGAGAAGCTGCTTGTTACAAACAGCCACGTCTGCTGTTATCAGCGCAGCGCATGACACCCCAACTGAGTGCACCCCCAGGGTCCTTTCTGTTACTGCCGAATCTTGCTTTATCGCTTTCCACTCTCTCCATCTAGAACTGCTTTATTTCCTTGGCTTGTGAAGACAACCAGGCGCTTCTGGCCTTCGGTGGGTCTCACTGGCTGCTTCTGTTTAGTCTCCTTCCTGGGTACCTCCGAATTTCGATCTCAGATCTCTCTTCACACGAGCTCTTTCTGCTAGAAGATCTTACCCATGCCCAGTTCAAACCTGCCTCAGTGCCGCCCTTGCGGTGTGCTGTGGAGTCACTCGGGCCGGAGTAGGACTGCCCGTAGAGTCCCTGGGCTGCAATGTTTACACAAGATGACGACTAGATCTTTCCCCCAGTGGGGCCACTGGTGGATTCAAACCACCAACCTTTCATTTAGCAGTTGAGCACTGAGCTATTGAAAGGGCTCCTTTCAATACTCTACTCTTAGGTGTCCTCAAACTATGGCCCGTGGGCCACATGCGGCATTTACCGAGGACATTTATCCTGCCCGCCAGGTGTTTTTGCTGATGCTGCCTGTCCTGCTTAGCAGCTGACTCATCCCAGGCCCACAGTGAATGTGTTCATAGTTTTTATTTTTTAGCTATAGTCAGGCCCTCCAACGTCTGAAGGACAGTGAACTGGCTCCCTGTTTAAAAAGTTTGAGGACCCCCATTAGCGCCTCCTAACTCTATAGCCCCAACTGAGTGCCAAATCCATACTCTAATTGTCCCAGCCATCTCTCCTTACAGCCCAAGCACATTGCCATAATTTGGTTGTGATTCGGGGGATCTTGAAGGACAGAATAGAACTGGCCCCTAGTGTTCCCAAAGTGAGAGCAGATAGCCTGTCTTTCTCCTGCAAAGTAACTGGCAGATTTGAACCCCTGACTTTGCAAGCAGCAACTCAACACTGTGCCCACATGGCCCAGAGGCCCTTCAAAATCACCCTGTCTGAATCTAAGCAAATCATCTCTCCTCTTAGAGGAGCAATGGCTTCGGTGTGACATGAGTTGCTTAAACTTGACCTCCGCCTTTAGCTCCTTCCTCTTCACACCATGGCTGGCACACCATAAGCTTTATAAATGCAGCATTTCTAAAACTAATTGAAAAATATATAATACATATCAAAATTTAAAAGTAAAATAATAAAAAATTTAAATAAAACAAAAAACAAATGAGGCATTTCAAAAAGTTCAGAGACAGTGGAATTTTAGAAGAGAATGACATTTTCCCACATCTTTTGGATGCTCTCACAGGCACAGCTCATTTTATTGGGCTTCATCGGTATTACATGTTTCGAATTAAAGACTCGTGACAACCCCGTGTCCACCAAGCCTCCAGCTGCCGCTTTACCTCCTGCACACATTCCTGTTGTGTTTCTGTTACACTGTTCATGAGTAGCTCATTATTTCCAACGTTTTCAATATGTCACAGTACACTGAACCCAAAACCAAACACACAGGGTCGCTATCAGTTGGAATTGGGATTCTGTGACAGTGGATCGGACCTATCCTTGGAGATGTAGCATTGCTATATTTGAGCCCATTGTTGCAGTTTTTCTTGTTGGAAAAACTGTTCATATGAAAATATGCTTCGTATAACTTGACCAGCAAACAAGCCTCATGCAGTTCTGGCGTCTACAAGACATCTGCAATTTGGAGAAGGGCACCCTGCGACCCTTTACCCACCCCCCACACACGTGTTCTACCCGAAAACACAGCAGTGCACCCTGCCAGCTGCTCCGACCGAGGTCTGTGATTCCTTTCTCTCATCAAGACAGCAGCAGTCCCTGTTGGTTCAATCCACAGAATAGAACCAGAATCCCACCACTCCAAATGCCTTCCTTGGCTCTTCCCTTGGCCCCAACCACTATTATCTGTTGCCTGGAAAAGTCTTCCTGCTGCTTACCCTTGCTTTCCCCAAGATGCTCTCAACACAGCATCAAGAGTAATCCTTTCAAGGGCTAAAGAGAATATTAATCTTTTGCTCAAAACATGTGGTGTTGTCCTTTTTTGCTGAGGGTAAAAGTAAAAAATTCTACAATGGCCTAAGAGGCTCACAGGATGTGACCTGGTGGCACAAATGGCTATGCAGAAGCCTGCTAGCCCAAAAGTTGCTGATGCAAACCCAGTATGGAAGTAATGCCTGATGCTGCCTTAAATAAAACCTGCAGGGAGCAGAAGCTGCCCACCTGGGGCTCTCCTGAGAGAGACTCAACTTGAAGACAACTAACACCAAGGATAAGATCTGGCTCCTGTCTCTTGTATCTCGGGCTTCATGATCAACTTTGCTCCAGCACTCTCATCCCGAAAAGCTCTTCAGGCATATGCACTAGCGGTCCCTCCCAGGGGCAAATGCTCTTCCTCCCTGTGGCAATCTGGGAGTGACTTATTTCCTCTCCAAGCCTCTGCTCAGTTGCAACTTCTCAGTGAGATCTAGTCCGACCATATGCGATTGTGGAATCCTCAACAAGCCCCAACCCTGTAATCTCCTTTGTTGGAACAGGAAATGCAACCGTGGGAGCATAATGAAAGAGAAGGCCAGCAGAATAAGGAAAATGTAACTAATGTTACACACACGCACACACATCGTGCAGGAATTGTCAAAAGGAAACCCATCAGATGTGCAGATCCCACTGAAAACAGAGGAGTATTTCAACAACAGCACAGGCCTTTGTATCGTGTCTTGAAAGAGAACCCCCAACTCTCATTTTTTTGTACTTTGCCTATTTAAGTTTGTATTTGTTATCTCTCCCAACGACAACACAAGCACAACAAGCAGGGTTTGTTTTTTGGGTTTTTTTTTTTGGGGGGGGGGGTCTTGCTTTTCCCTACTGGACAGACAGAGTGAGACCTGGTCCATAGTTGGTGCTCAGGAGTGTTTGCTGAATGAATCCGTGCATGAATGGTCACTCAGAAGACAAGAATTCTACTCTGCAACCACCATGGTCTGGAGCTAGAAAGGCTGTGGTTGCTGATCACAGGAGAACCACCCCTGAGGGATTTCTTCGCTGCCATCTTTCCCCATGCAGACCACCAGGTCTGTTTCTTGCAGAACTTCTGGTGGATCCGAATTGCCTCTTTTGTAGCTGTTGTTTGTTTACCATCCAGAGCTGCCAGGGATCCTTACTGAACGCCTGTGTGAATGGCTCTCGGGATTTACTGCATGTCCTGTTAGGGAGCCAAGGCGAAGAGAAATGCTCCTTTCCTACCATTATTTTCAGGGAAGAAAGTAAACCCACATTCAAATGCCAACCCACACTTAGATACAATGCTTCCCTTCTGAAGAATTGCCTCCATTTTTTCTCTCGACCTGACAACTCTAAAGAGCTTAAATTTTACTCCTGAAAGCTTTTGTCTTAACATTTACTCCTGCCCTGCCCCAGAGACTCATCTATCATGCTAATATTTGGAAAGTGCTATAAAATAAACTGCATCCTAAAACACACGATTGCTTAAAAAAGACAAACAACTTTATTTCAAGCAACATTCAAAAGAAAGCAATCAACATTTCACTTCCCAAAGCAAACGGCGGCTGTGTTTTCGGGAAAATAAAGGGGGCCAATGTCTCGGACTGCTGCCTTTTCTGGGCAGATCAGTTCCATGTCCAAAGAGCAGTGGATGTCTTGTCCCTGTGTGAGGGAGGTCTGGCAACACAGCCCAGGGGAAGGAAGTGCTACTGTGTGTCAAGACCTTGGGGGGGGGGGGGGCAGCATTGAGAACAAAGGGAAGATAAATTAGCATGGGCTGGAGAAACTAGAATCTAATCTCCATTAACATGATGAATGGGAAGCAGATAAGAATAATGGATAAAACTCCACAGGAGAAACCAATGTTAGGATTGCTAAGACTCAACTGCTTAATGTCTTAGAGCTTAACTTCTGAGCAGTAGGTTTGTGAAAAGCCATGGCTTACAATAAGAGCCCTACATCCATTTTTTTCATTAATGAATGTTTTATTTTCATTCTCCTTTTTTAAAAATTATTTGATTGGGAGCTCATACAACTCCAATCCATCCATGTGCCAAGCACACTTGTACATATGCTGCCCTCATCAATCTCTCATTTTCTTTCTACCTGAGCCCTTGGTAAATAGTTCTTCATTTATTCCCTTCATCCCTACACCTCCCACCCATGAATCCTTGATAATTTTTTTTTTTTATGTCTTACACTGTCTGATGTCTCCCTTCTCCTACTTTTCCGTTGTCCATCCTCCAGGAAGGGGGATATATTTAGATTCTTGTGATTGGTTCCCCCTTTCTATAATCCTAAATCCGCTTTTGAGTCACCACACTGATTCCGTTTCCATTAAGTTCTTTCTGACCACTGACACGCCAGGTGAAAGCTGTGGCCCAGGCAGAGTATGTTTGAAAGTGGAGGCACAGGAACAACTGTGAGGCTGGCCCAGTGTTTCATTCTGTGGCACAGAGGGTCGCGATGGGTGGGATGGCATCTCCCAGCATCGCTTCTCTCTCCAGCCCAGGGACGGGCAGCCTCCCCCTCAGGGACTTGTCCAGGCACCCTTGCTGGAACTGCCTTGGCTGGAGGGCCCTGATCCCATCTTATGCACTTTTCTCATCTGCAGCAGTATATGTAAATGAATATGTATCCCAAACATATTCAGAAGGCTCCTTTATGGATCTGTAGTACCATCTACAAGTGTGATGAAGTGGTCTGCCGCCAATCAGAATGTGACCGTTTCCAGTGTTTGCAGCGTTCTTTTTAAAGGGCTGCATTTCTGTGAATCCAATGTGCTGAACCCAATGTACTGAAGGTCTACCAGGTGCCGGGCACTGCATGAAATAATTTTGTATTACACTATATATTGCTCAGTGCCGTGGAGACTATTCTGATTCAGAGTAACCCCATGTAAAAGGAGAACTACCTATAGGATTTTCTTGGCTGTTACACTTATGCTAGCAGATCTCCAGGTCATTCTGTGAGGAAGTTATTGGGTTGGTTCAAACCTACAGCCTTCCAGTTAGCAGCCAGGAGCTTAAACATAGCACCGCCAGGGAACTCTTTGTCTACGTGGGTGTACTTTGGTGGGTTACACATTGGGCTGTTAACACCAAGGGCACCAGTTTGAGTCTACCATCCTCTCTGAGGGGAGAAAGATGAGCCTTTCTACTTCCATAAAGTATTACAGCTTCAGAAACCCACAGAGGCAGTTGTACTCTGTCTTAAAGGGCCACTCTGAATGGGAACCGGCACAATTGCAATACATTTGATTTCAGTTTTTAATATACTTTTGGCATTTCAAAACCACCAGCTGCTCAACTGGATGAAAATGGGGTTATTGCTCCTGAAAGGATTAACTGTCCCAGAAACTCCATGCAGGGCCCACGGGAGCCAGAATCAACTCATCGGCAGTGTGGTTGATTTGGTTTGGTCTGCTGTGGTCTGGATTTGTACTTACAAAATGTAAAAAGAAATGCACAATGGGCTTAGGCTATGAACCAAACAGTTACTCAAGTCAGAGCCATGATAATCTCCTTGGGGTTATGGCCTCCTTGATATTTAAGTAAAGAGCAGCAGGGAGTCACATGCTTTATGCTGACCTGGATCTTGCATTGAACTATAATTATTGAGCTAAAAGTCTTCCACATTGCTTTGCCAATCCTGGGAGCCATCAGAACCTGTAGGCCAGGAGTTTGTCCAATGCTGCCAGCCACCAGCTTGATCTGCTGATACCCACTAACCTGAAGTGCTCTTGCTGTGGCCATCACTTCTGGCAGAAAGAGTCTCCATCTTAACATCTGACCCACAGACTTGAACTGGTCTGGGCTTACCCATTCCTACAACTGTATAAGCAAGATATTTTTCTTGATGACTTCTCTCCTTAGATCCATTTAAGCATCACTGATTGTGCTTCTGTAGAGGACTCACCCTAAGACAACATGTTAAATTATAGTTTAGAATAAATCTGTGCATGTATGAATTGGAACCCTAACGGCAATACTTTTTGATGCTCTGTCATAGTTAGGTTTTATATGCCAACATGGCACCCGTAAGAAGATGCGGTTTTGCTTAGCCTGTCAATCAGGTCACAGCTTGATGACCTCTTTTGGAGGTGTGTCATAGATAAATGGCTCCCCAAGGATGGCCCCTTCCTCTTTCTGCCTGGTGGCCACACCACGTCCAGAGTTAGTTGCCTCTACATGTTTACCTGGGCTTCAAGCCAACCCTTGGATGGTGGTAAAAGGAGGTGCTGTGCCTTGCAGGTTCTATGGCACAGTGCTGCCCTACCTTGCCACGTCTGCTGCCCGCAGGCCGACTGTACTCATCCTGCCACCACTCCAGACACTGCACCTCTGACCAGCCACTTCACATCGCTCCATCATGAGGCTCCACTGTGATCCACTTTGCTGCTCTGCACTATTGACTTCTGCTATGCCTCGACATCTCATCTTCCTTCTGTCAGCTTCCGTGACCTGGGACTAGCAGCCAGCGTGAGTTGAAAGGACCTTCTGTATATGAGTAATACCTGTCCCACCAAAGGGAGTTGGACTAAGCTTTCTGTACTGCTGTGTGGACTGATTTGCTGTTGTATTCATTTTCACGACATAGACCTATTACATAGATAAGTTTATACATTACATACCATGATTTTTACTATGTATGTAATCATAAGTGCCTTGGTTTTGTTTCTCTAGAGAACTCTGTCTACCATACCCTCATACTTTTACACACACTTTCTAGTCACATGTGTTATAACTGAAAACCCCATCCCCATCTTTAGTGGCACACACAGGGCAAAATTCTGCTGCAAGCTGAGAACGTGGCCAAAGGCTTCTGTGGAGTAATTACCACAGTAGACCGCATGGCCCAGCTGCCTTCTCAGACCATCTGTTTTCTCAATCTCCCCTAAATCTCTCTAATGTCGTGGACTTAAGGAAAAGAGCCAACAACACACAGATACAAATTCCAATCAATAGCTCTGCGCTTCCATCTGACTTCCCGACGCCTTCTAAAATAGCACACAGACAACTACTCACTTGGGCATTTCTAAATAGATGGCACACAATACAGACTGTGTTACATATGGAAGACGATGTATGAGAGGCTGTTGCGGTTCACAGTGATTTTCATAAGCCAACTGAAAAACATATTTTAGGGAAATGGGACAGGCAGTTTAAAAATTTATAAGCTGTTTTTAATTTTTTGAAGGAAAATAAGAAGAGATATATTGTCCTAACTCATATTGATCTCATGAGAGTTTGGGGGTGGAAATTTTTTTAATTAGAAATCAGTGGGAGATGAGCCAAGAAAAGGCACTCTGACAATGTCCTTAGAGCTGCCAGAATCACATATAGACAGGGCTTCCACCAAATGGCTGTTAAGGTCACAGGAAGTAGAGAAATTGTTCTGGGGGACTAAATGATGGGGGTAAATTTATATCCACTTAGAACTTGATGGTGAGTTTTTCCCTCAAGCATTAAAATGATGAAGGCAGAAATGAAACTCAGGGCACAAACCATTTAGTGCTCATAAAGTACTCATAAGGCTGAAAATCAGCTTCTTAAAAGCAACTCTTCACTTTTAGAATATAGGGGAAAAAATGACAAAGTCCAGAATTCATTCTATGAAGTGAGCATAAGCCTAATACCCAAACCAGATAAAAAACATTATTAGAATAGATCATTATAGACCCTAATACCAAGGGCTCAAGCAGAAAGAAAATGTTTTGAAAAAGATGATGGCAACATATGTACATATGTGTTTGATACAATTGATGTATGGTATGAACCCCCAATAAAACTATTTATTAATTTAAAAAATAATGAGAATCATCTACTGGGGAAAAAAGAAAATTATAGACCAATGTTCCTTATGAATAGAGATATAAAAATTCTCAACAGAATCTTAACCAATAAAATCCAACAAAGTATAAAAAGAATGATACATCATGATCAAGTGGGAGGCACAGGTATGCAAGGATGGCTCAAAAGCAGAAAAGTAAGCAATGTCATCCACCATATAAATTTTTAAAAAGGAAAAGAACTGCAAGATCATACCAGTTGATTAAAAAAAACAGGCATTTGTTAAAATCCAGAAGCCACTGCTGATAGAAGCACAAAATAGGAATAGAAAGGAAATTCTTCAACATAACAAAGGTCATATATGCAAAGCCCACAGCCAACATATCACGCAAGAGAGAGAAGCTGAAAACATTCCCCTTGCAGATGAGAACAATGCAAGATTGCTCTTTATCACCACTCTCATTAAATATTGTACTAAATACCATAAGCAGAGCTATTAAATTTTCAGGGCATCCAAACTGTCAAAGAAGAAGTAAATTCTCTTTATAGGCAGGATATGATTCTATACAAAGGAAACCCAAACTGCTAAAACTTTGTGACAAGTTTCCAGAATGCTGCCTCACATAAAACAACAGCTTTCAGTTGGGTCATGTGTTTCAAGGAAGGTCTATAAGGTCTTAGCAAGAGAAGCATGTGAACCTTGGTAAGTGAACAAACTATGATTAAACCCAAAAGCTGGTGGAAGAAGACTTTAGAACTGCCATGGATGATTGCCCCCCCCGAAAAAACAAACAAACAAACAAACAAACGAAAAAAAAAAAAAAGAACTGCCATGGAAGTGATAGCTCTTAAGTTGAGATCTCACGTGGTTCAGCATTTTCAATTTTAAGCAACTATCTTGACCTTAGCTAACTTCAGCTCTATGAGTGGTACTAAAATTGTTGAAAGAAGATTAGTTACCTGAAGAGCAGATCTTTCCATTAGTCTTTCGAGCAAGATCAAAGCTAATGATCCAGTAAGCAAGGCCCAATCAAAACAGTGGCTTTAAAATGACCAGACGTCCTGCTTTTAAACAATTTTCCCCACATCCCATGGCGCTTTTAAAAAGTCCCGATTTTTGGAAAGAATGCATGACAAGCTAGGGAATGGTGGGAGAAGGAGAAGGGAATATACCCACTCTTACCTCCCCTCACCCCACTGCCCCGTCAATGGTGCCCGCTTTACCAAGGTTAAAATCTGGTCACTTTATAATCTAAGGGGATTGGTTAAGTCAATTAAACTCAAAGTAGAGCAGTCAACTCAGGTTACAAAGGGTAATGTTAATCAATTTTCTAAAAGGAAGCAGGATCAGGCCAGGGATTTATTTTAAATAAGTTTTAAGAAATGGAAAACTGCATTGGAGAGGAAAGGTCAAGGAATGCAGCACTGATATTTTTTCCCTTTCACAATGATGTGTACATGCTCATTTTTCAAGGCTGGCCTATGAACATTTTGTTGGGTAGTTTTATTGATCCACTGTACAGCCCTGGTCTTTCCCCCTACAACTTCTTTTTGCTTTTTGTCCCCAGAATGAGATGAACATTTGAAAGGCACGCGATTTAAATCCTTTCAGGATGCCAAACTGCCCTCTTGACATAATGCAAATAGAAAATGACAGAATTCTTTAGGAAAATGTTAGAGAGATGGAAATACCACTTTCAGAAGGACACAGACATGAAGGATATCTCAAAAAGCTTCACAATGTGATATTTTTGTTTAATAAAGATTTCCACAATTGCATTGTAATGTCTTTTTAATCTACCCTCATATTCTGCCATTTCTCATGAGTTTCAGTGCGATTTAACTTTGGTTAGAGGCTACAGAGATTAATGACTTCATTAAACATGGGGGGAAGGCCAACAGATAGTCTACTATTAACACATTCTCTTTACTTACTGACCATAAATATATTCAGGATTCATCAATGAACTTGAAAATGATTAACATGCTTATACAGTTGCCTCCCAGGAAAGTATCAACTAATCTTGTGGGAAATGTCTAGACATTTACAAGGCTGAAGTAACAGTACTAGTAACATACTAGCACTATAAGAAAAACTTAGTTCTTTTTTGAAAAGCAGACTGCCCTCATCCTGAGATGAACAAAATGTAACAGAGCTATGGGTTGCTCACTGCCATGGAGTGGATTCTGACTCACAGCCACCCGATAGGGCAGGATTAAACTATCCCAGTGGGTTTCTGAGACTGTAACTCTGTAAAGAAAGAGAAAGTCTTGGCTTTCCCCCATGAAGCAGCCGGTGGTTTTACACTGCTGCCTGTCATCCTACCGGGGATATGCCTGGGTAAGTAACGATCCCAGTGGTTTCCCAATCCAAACTGCATCTCCGGTCTGTTTACTCCTGCCTTCGTGTGAATGCCAGACTACCATCCATGCCCAGCTCCTGTGTTCCGTGCCCACCCAACCCTTCACAGATCTTGTTTGCCCAATGGAGCTGGTTTGGCCTATGTAAGCAGATACCTCAGTCTCGTTTGGGTTTGCGCCTAAAAGTACTACTTCATGATACTATATTTCACTTCAGCACCCACTGGAGGCCCAGTTGTGTTATGAGTGCACAGCTGCTTCATCTGTCAGGCCCACTCCTGGCCTCAGGCTCACCCAGCAGAGGCAGGCAAGCATTCGGTTATCATCCTTTGATGTTTAGCACTAGGCCAATGAGTGTGTTTTAAAAGCTTTTTTTCTTCCCCAAATTGGAAATTAATCTCTGTGGTAATCTGTGGACTGTGATCAGAAGCATGTAAGCAGAGAGTTTTCATATGTTGCTCTATTCACTTAGTCCGACACTAACAATACTATGTAGATCTTCCTGTTTTCAATTTCTGCCAACTCCCCCCGCCAAGGGGACATCCACATTTGTGTCTTCCGTAGAAAGGATGACATGATTTAGCACTTCCACGACGGAAAAAAGAGACCTGACACCAATCCATATTGTAACTGCCTTAGATCATTTCTTGAAAAACACATGCTAAAACAAGTGTATTCGCACAGCTTCACAACACACTTGAGAAAATGTTGACAATCCCCCAAGTTCTATGGTCAAACCTACAGAATGGCAATCTCCTAAACACATCTAGGAGTCCTGGTGGCACCGTGGTTAAGCACTCAGCTGCTAAAGGGTTGGCGGTTGGAACCCAGAGGCCTCCAGAAGGGGAAGATGGGCCAGTCAGCTTCAGTGAAAATTCACAGCCTTGGAAATTCTACGAAGCAGTTCTACTCTGTCACGTAGGGTCTCTGTGAGACAGAACACCCTCAATGGCAATGGAATGAAACACCTTTGCATCCCTTCTCCTTGTCTATCTCACTGATAGAGTGTGAGGAGCCCTGAAGACATAGAAGGTCCAGCACTGGACTGCTCACTGCCGAGGTAACACTTCTAAACCACCAGTTACTCCACGGGAGAAAGAGGAGGCTCTCCAAGCCCATGAAGAGCGACAGTCTCAGAAACCCTCAAGGGCAGCTCTGCTCAGTCCTACAGGGTAGCTGTGAGTCCGAATTGACTGGACGACAGTGAGTTTACTTTAACTTTTTAATAGTAACAGCTGTAGGTCAGGAAAACGTCACCAGTTCTCTCAACTATTTTTAAAGCTTTGTAATAGATGACAAGTGGTTCAAAGCTAGATTTAGTGAGATATAATTCACATACTATACATTCATTGAGAGCAAACACACCCATGTCTTTTCTTCTATTAGTATATTCACAGCGTTGTGCAACCATCGCTACAGTTCCACGTTAGACCCGTTTAATCCATCTCCCCCAAAGGCCAGGCCCATTAATGGTCAAAGCCCCTCCCCCACATCTTCCCCCGCCTGGAACCCTAGGCAACCATTACGCTACTTTCTGTCTCCACAGATTTGTTTATTCTAGACATTTCTTATTAGTGTAATCAGACAAAATGTAGTCTTTTGTTTCTGGTTTCCTTCAGTTATTGCAAATTTTTTAAAAGCTACCTATATGATGGCATGGGTGTTAGTCTGGTTGACTAGAGAAGCAAATTCAAAGGCACTAGGAGGTGTGAAATAGAAAACTTTATATCAAAGGATAACTGTACATTAAGCAAACATCCCAGCCCAGTCCAGATCAAGTCCATATGTCTGATATTAGCCCCTATGTCCGATATCAGTGCATAATTTCCTTTTCAGACTCATGCAACACACGCAATGATGTCAATTGCAGGAAGATCATAGGCCAGTGGGTCCAAAGACTTGTGGATACAGTGGCAGTGGAAGCATTTCAGCCTTAGCGTGGGGTCTCCATGTGGCTTCTCCAGCTCACTCTATGCAGCTTTTGTCAACAGGAGTGTCTCACAAGGAGACAAAGGGAGTCTGGTCTCCTACCACCCAGAAGGAAGAAAGGAGTTCCTAGAGTCCTCAGAAGAAGGCCATGCAAACACAGAGGCCTCATTGGCTTTGACTTAATTGACTGGTTATACTCTACCCCTTCACAAATTGGCAGAGATTATATAACTTCCACTAACACACATATTAGTACTTATTTCTTTTCCAGCAAATAATTTTCCATTGTGTAACTCTATCATACTGTTTTCATCCATCCATCAACTGGTGATCATTTGGGTTGCTTCCACTTTTGAGACATTATAAATAATTCTGCTGTGAACATTGTTGTACACCTTTTTCCTGAGGGTGGAGGTTTTCATTTCTCTTAGGTATATTTACCTATGTGGTAATACCTATGTGATAAATACCTATGTGGTATTTACATAATTTTCGGTTAACTTGAGAATACTAAAGAATGAAAGGGTGGCGTCCAGCCTGTCATATAGGCCACAGCCTGATGCCTCCTTGTCGACATGGTCTTTTCATGAGGATTCTGGGAACTTCTTTTCTTCCTCGCTGGGGGTAGGCCACACTCTCTATTTCACCTTCTTATTGACATGGAGCCACATTGATGGCAGCCAGAGCCCTGAAGATGCTTCTGGATACACAAGACCTTCCACCTATCAACCTGTGATCTTCCTGTATTCGGCATAATTGCATGTGCTGCATGAGTCTAAAGAGGAATTTACGAACTAGTATCAGACTTGTGGACTTGATTTAACTGCTCTTAGATATAAAGCTCTCTCTTACACACATATGAGTATCTCTGAATTTGTTTCTCTAGTCAACTCGGGCCAACACACCCTCAGAGGGGAATTGTGTGGTAATATACTAGCTCTGTTCAACTTTCAGGAACTGCCAGTTAGACCCTTAATTAACCCCTTTGAAGATATCCTCTCCACTGTTAGAGCAACCCACTTAGGAAGCAAATCTAACGAAGGTAGACACTTGGTCAACTGATGCATATACTTTGTAGAATGTATATATAACAGAAAAAATGTTTTTATAATCTTGGCCCATAGCGTCTTCTGGGTCATTGTCTTCCCAATTGCACTATTTTATTTGTACTGAATACTCCAGAATTACCTAGTTATCTGTAATTCTCTTAACAAACCTTACTTCCATGTTTTGTCCATCTAGTCTCTCTGCCTCAAAACACTACCTTTCCCCCAATAAACACTGGTGTAGCCTTCCTCGTATCTCAAAACACCTTTCAAAAGTAGCTTTTCCTATAATGAAACCTCTGTCCATCCCAAGAGCCAGCATGCCCCGTCACGCTCTATGATGCTGCTTACTAGAAGAGACTTTGTGCTGCCATGATCGGTGCACTTAGGTTTCTTATCCGCTGGGCTCTGGGGCTTTCGATAGAGATGAAGACTCTGCCTGAGTGAGGCGATCCCTAGTCAGTACTGTGTCATGTGTGTGCAGAGGATATTTACAATGAAGCATGGAGATCTACTGGATATTCAAGTCTTCAAAGATCTCAGTACATTAAACCCCAAAATTTTAAAGCCCCTGGAAGATAATAAAGGAGCAAAATTATGGTATGTGCTTTATTTTTCCCAGTAAAAATATATTGGGATGGTTTAGGTTTTGTATCAAGTTGACTAGGCTAGGATTCTCCCTGGTTTGGCAGTTTAGACTTAGTAATCCCCCATGTTGAGCTCTCCTGAAGAGTGTAGTCCAAGGTCAATATAAGTGGATACTGTACAGAAGTTTAGATCCTGCATCTGGCTTGTCTTTTAACCTCCGGTACTTTGGATGTGAGCCTGTGACCTGCTGTACAACCTACTCTTCTTGGGAAGACAGTAAGTGCTGGTGAGGCGGAGGAGAGATTAGAATCTTGTTCTACTGCTGATGGGCTTGTAAATTGGTTCAACCCTGATAGAAAAGGTAATGGTGGGGGCTGAGCCCCGGTGGCGTAGTGGTTGTGCGCGGGACTGCGGCCCACTGGGATGGAGGTTCGATTCCGGCTCCCAGGAGCAAAGGCTGGGCCTCCTACCCACCACCAGGGCAGTGATGCCTAAAAAAAGAAAAAAGAAAAGGTAATGGTGTTTCCTCAAAATGCTAGAAAGAGAAGTTCCCGATGGACTAGCAATCCCACTCCTAGGCACATCTCCAAGAGGACTGACACCATGGATAGAAACAGATACAGCCACATGTATGTTCACTGCAGTATTATTCACAATGGTAAAAAGATGGAAACAACCTTACTGTCCATCAGCAGGCGAGTGGTTAAACAAACTGGGCT